>JAPDSC010113397.1:0-10412 GCA_026290005.1 Latrodectus geometricus
TTCGATTTTATCATTGTCGTATGAATCTAACTTCTCTGCTAATTTTTGGATTTGTTAAGTTTGTCCATTTTTTTCTATGAAGTGATTACGAGGTCGGTTAAAAACTTTTCTTTATTAAGTTTAACGAAGTTTGTAATTTTTAAGGCCCAACCAAATACGCAAAATCGTTCCACGTATTTTTAATTAAACATGAATGTTCATAAAATTTCTGCCGAAATTGTTCTATAATTAAGTTTTTTTTTAGTAAAATCTTTCTTCACACTGTCACCTGTCAACCATGTCATCATTCTTCACACTGTAACCACTCATTAAAATAATTTCGTAACTAATACGCAAAATCGTTCCACGTATTTTTAATTAAACATGAATGTTCATAAAATTTCTACCGAAATTGTTCTATAATTAAGTTTTTTTTTTTTTTTTTTTTTTTTTAGTAAAATTTGCTTGATATTCTTTTTTAGTAAAATATGCTTTTCGCCAGATATGAAGCCATTTTAAAACATGCAGTTATTAAATTAAAAGCATGAATAGGTCACTCACTTGAGAACTTTCGTTTTCATCCAGTGTTGACGTAACTCGTTAGTTCTGAAGATATTTTCTCTATAAATTTTTCTATTCATTATTCACACAGAATTTATCCTTTGTTATCTAATAAGTTTCTACGAATATGGAGTGTATTACAATTTATATAATTTGCAATTCCCTGTAACACGAATTCCGTATTGAAACAAAAATGAAACGAATTACAATAAAAGGATCAAAATGTTGTTATTTTGGGTTGATAATATGGGATGCGGTGCTTCACTTTTCAAACTGAACAGAAATTTGGTGTTGAGTCCGACTCTCTCAGTACACGCATGCCATAGGTACCCGTTTATAGGGTTTATTATTAGTCTATTATAGAAGTCTATTATTTGTAAGGATGAAATATAATTATCTATATTTTTGTTATATGTTTTAAAACATGGAATACTTCGCTTTTAGAAATTTCCTATGACTGCGAAGGAGTACAGATCGTTACAAGAGAACAATGGAGAGCAAGGAATGCTGTCAGAGACAGAGAAATGAGTCTTCCTGTCAACCATGTCATCATTCTTCACACTGTCACCAGTTTCTGTAAGAAAGAAATGAGGTGCCTCAGAGAAGTTCAGTTCATTCAAGAGTTGCACTTGGATGAAAGAGGCACGTGAAAAGTAAAATCTAATTCACATAATTTTTCTCTTACACAGAAAAGATAATTACAATTATTTTCTTATGAATATAGCACACTTTAGTGGATACAGTAAATTCAAAAAGTTAATTTTAAATGGTAATGCCGATTTCAAGATCTCAGGTTGAAATGTCAATTTGAAATAGTAACTTTAATGGCAATTTGAAATGGTAACATTAATGTGAATTTGAAATGGTAACACTAATGTCAATTTGAAATGGTAAAACTAACGGCTAATTGAAATGGTAAAAGTTATAGCAATTTGAAATGGTAACACTAATGTGAATTTTAAATGGTAACACGTGTCAATTTGAAATGGGAACACTAATGTCAATTTGAAATGGTAAAACTAATGGCAATTAGAAATGGTAAAACTAATAGCAATTTGAAAAGTTAACATTAATGTAAATTCGAAATAGTAACACTATGTCAATTTGAAATGGTAAAACTAATGGCAAATTGAAATGGTAAAAGTAATAGCAATTTGAAATGGTAACAATAATGTGAGTTTGAAATGGTAACAATAATGTGAATTTGAAATGGTAACACATGTCAATTCGAAATAGTAACATTAATGAATGTAATGAAGACAACGAATTCAAGATGTCAATTGGAAATGATAATGTCAATTTCAAGATCTCAGGTTGAAATGACAATTTTAAATGGTAACACTAATGTGAATTTGAAATGGTAACACTAATGTTAATTTGAAATAGTAACATTAATGAATGTAATGAAAACAACGAATTCAAGGTGTCAATTGGAAATGGTAAGAAAGTACATTTTTCATTGCACGAATATTTATTGAACACTTTTATACCTGAAGTGGGCCTTCCTCCTAACCCTCATAAATCTCCTATGAAACAATTGTGCTTGCAATCGAATGCGAATACAGATTCTGACTTTTTGTGTCCCATTCTTGGCAGTGAAAAAAACGAAGTTTCTCTTAGTTCAGGTTATGTTATATTGATATATATTTATAGCAAAAATGATAACATTCCAATGTACTACTTAATCGAATCCTTTGAATCTCAGAAAATATTAAAAAATCAGAAATGGATATCTTTAAAAATTTCTTTTAATGAATTAGATTTGAATCGACACATGAAAACTCATATCAGAAATTTTTAACGCCAGCACATAATAAGTTTCAAATTTTATCATCGATAAAACTTCTTAGCTAGTATTAATTCAAAATTTTTATGTAATTTGTTGTTCATATCACATTGTGATATCAACAAATTACATAAAAATTTTGAGCAAATACCATTTACAATTTTGAACAAATATCAACAAATATCATTTCAAATTCACATCTAAGTGGAGTCAAATTGTTTCAGTTGTTACATATTAGTATTTACTTGAATTTCGTTTTTATATATATGTATATACAATTGTTGCTTTTTTACCGAAAAAATGAATTCCTGAATTATTTTGTAGTGAAATATAATTATTTATGAATAATTATTTTTAAGGCTTTATTTAATGGGGAAAAAAGTATTATTTTGATGTATTTTGTTTATCTAACAAATACTCTTTAAGTAAATTATTCTAATTAAAAGTTTAAAATGCTAGATTTAAATCTTATATATATATATATATATATTTAAGATATAGGTCCGAGGTTCGATCCCCGATCTTGGGCATGGTTGACCCATGACTCAGCCATTTATCCCTTCATTGGGTACATAAAACTGAATACTAAGAAATTTTGGGAACTAAACACGGGGGATTTCATGGCAAATCATATATCCCGGTTAGGCTGACTACCTATTAGGGATATAGGATTTGCATCCTAGGGTTCAAAGCCTATATCCCGTAGAAGACAGATAATTATTTCATAAAATAGATATACTTAGAGTATGCTGTCATGGCCCCAAAATGGGCAAGTCTTCGTAGTTTACAAGAAGAGACCAAACAGAAAACCCTAACGTGCCACGTATAGAAGTATTATTTCTCATGGAGGACATTGCTACCACAACATATTAGTGTAATTTACTACTTAGATAGAACTGGTACGTACATATATATATTACCTTTAAACACACTTCTTTGGTGAACATTTTCAAACTACTCTTGTTTCTTGGTTTCCCTAGATTCAGCAGAGAACACAAATCTTTTCACATTCAGTGAAAAGTTTTCTCCAAAAGGGGAGAAATATAAGACTGTAATAATTTCGACGATAGCGAGATAGCGATGCAGAGGCACGATTTCACACATTATTTTGTTTTCGAAGGGAAAGTGAGGAGAATATCGGTAACTGTGGTGAATGGAAGTGTGTATTTTCGTTTATAATAATTTTATGTAATTTTCTATGCAGTCTTAGACGATAATAAATAATGTGATGTTATTAATTTGCGGCACAAAATTAATTGAGCGTCATAACAGTAACTCAGACGTTATTAATGAATACGACGGATCTTCTGTTAGTTCGGGGTTTGAACTCGCTACCTTACAGATAACGCGAGTAGGATGACCTTTATATAAAAATATTATCATGAATTTTGATATTCGATTTTTACTGTGTTATTCATTCATATAATTTTAAGATTAAATAAGATTAACGATTTAAAGTATTATTGTTTGATTAACCAAATATGAATTGTAAAATACGATAACAACAATTTCTCATTTTTCAGGCTGGTGGGATATTGCATATAATTTTCTGGTTGGTGGTGATGGCAGAATTTACGTAGGAAGAGGTTGGAATCGTACTGGATCGCATTCTGTCAATTACAATACTAATTCGTTGGGCGTGGCTTTTCTCGGCAATTTCAACAAGGATGTCCCGACAAAACCAATGATAGATGCAACGCTTAAGTTAATAGACTGCGGAGTGAAAAAAGTAATTATATATATACTATTAAACAATTAGATATAATTATCTATCTTGCTCTTGTAGTTACAATAAGATTGACATTAATCAGTTCTATGTACGCAAACATAAAGGTGATTTCCTTTTGTTACGCGAGTGCTATATATGAAATTTTTGTGTTAATTATATAGAAAATAATTTTTGTAGGTTTAAGTGTTTTTAATATTTGACATATAGCTTTAGCACAGCTTGTCCTTTTTGGACCTTGCGCCACAAAACCCAACCAACCAACGACATATAACTTTATATTATTCAATGTACTTAAGAAATAATTATGTCATCTGTAATAACGACTATAAATGCAATTTTAAATTTCACATGTTTATAAATACAATTAAAATAATTATAAATCATGGAAAAGTTATTCCAAAAATATGATTAGAATTAATTATGTGGTGATTTCAAAGAAAATAAAAGAAAAAGGAAACGAAAACTTTCGAATTTCTTATTCTGTTGTTCCAAAATGTTCTCCATAAAAGAAGGTAGAGTTTATTTAAAAATACAAATCTGACAAAAATTGTAAAATTTCAAATTTAAATTGTTTTACTTAATTTGAGTTTATTATATCAAGAGGGGAAAAATGAGGAAAGTAAAATAAAAAAAAAGGGTAGAAATCTGAATAGGAAATTAACTACAAATATTATTGAGTCAGGATTTTTACTCATATAAACATTTGAGATGAAATAAATCATCGAATATACTCATATAATGGAGAAATTTCTACATTGTGTGAATCTGATGCAGCAATTATAATGGAAAGTATAACTGAAATCTTGTTAATTTCTTAAAAGCTTAATTTGCTCAACAAAGTGTTGAATATTCAAATAATATACAGAAAATAAAAAAACTCAAACTCATTTAAACTTTATAATACATTTTTTTCATAAGTAGTTTGGTAGGCAATTTGGGCCTACCTTTAATAATAAAAAAAATGATGAAAAATATTTTAATGTAAACAAAGCGTCAGCAATATTAAATGCACTAAAAATATCAAATGCTCTATTCAAAAATAAATTTCCTTCATTTAAAAGTTTTATCTTTTATTTTTAAACATATATAGCATGGTTTTAAAATTATTAAAAACTAAAAATTATCAAGCTTAATTATAATCTTTGTTTTGGAATTATTCTCGTGACAGATCGGGTGTTTCTTTCTCGAGGTTATCACTCTTACATATATTTAAATCGAATTATTAAATTCAAAATTTAAAAAAATTATAAACATATGGTTGGATTTAAATAGTAGAAGTTTAATAATTTATTTACAAAGTATTTGATAATTCTATTATATTTCATAATTATACCTAATGTATAAATTCCAAAATTTTCTGTTTTAATCATCATTTAGTATGTATTACACTTGAGCTTCGATTAAAATTAATAATTAAGTTTCAAAGTTCACATTTAGTGTTATGTTTTCTCTTAATATCTTTACTAGTTAAAATACTTGTAGATTAATTTATAATTTTTCAAAATTTTGTGTATATTTTGATGACATATTTTGACATATTGAATGACATATTTTGATATATATATATATATATATATATATATATATATATATATATATATCTCAAAGTATATCATTCACAAAACCTCTGCCATTGATTAAATATTAATTTGAATGAACTTCAAAAACTCTTAGGAGCATTATCATTAAAAATTCTTAGGAGATTTATCAGTCAAAAAACACTAGATAATCCTTTTCCTTTTTTTATTTATTTTTTCTTATTCCTAAAGTGTTCATATTCGTGTACTGATAGTAATTTTAAAGCGTTATCTATGTTCCAGAACAAACTCAGTCGATGTAAATTTTATAGTTTTATGTCTTATCTAGAGCCATCAGCTAAGCAGTATATTTTTGTTATCTTGCCCCGAATAAGTACACACACTACACTCTCTTTATCTCTCCCGCATAATCCAACCGATGTCTTTTTAGCAGCTAAATGCAAAGTAATAAAAACAAAAATATATTAATTAAATTTAAATAGTATATTTTGAATCATAAAAGTTAATGAAATCACATTAATGAAATTTTAAGAAATATCATTTCCAATTAGTGATAAACGATGTGAAAAATGACTTTAATTGCATATGATTGAACAAATATTTAATGATAAAATAGTAATAAAGATCTACAACTAAATAAAAGACCCAGTTACATTAATTATAAAGTTAGTTAATATAATTATTAAATAGGCTTTTACATGTCTGAATTAATAGCATTTTTGGAATTAATAACATTATTAACAGAATGAGAAATGTCAAAGACAAAAATTTCTCCTGGATTCGCAGATAATATGATGTTTGGTTGCAACTTAGAATAATTGTAAATTTTCGCATGATTTTTCTTCTTACACTTAGGAATTTTATTTAAATAAATATCCAATTTATTTTTATTAAATTGTAAATGGATTGTTCCTATTTCAGTTTAGAATTTAAGCAAAAAATATCTTGCAGCAAAATACAATGAAAATTATGAAACTAAAGTATTCATTATCACACATCCAATTTTCACATATTTTACCCAGGGTCTCAGTTATAAAAAGAACTTATCATTGAAAAATTATTTAAGCTGTTTTTTTTAATTATTAAAAGTTGATATTTTCCCCACAAGATAATGATAAATGGTTTTGATTTTGGACAAACCATAGAAAGAAAATTTTTATTTGTTGGTTTTACTTAACAGATTATAAAATTATTTTTACAGTATCTCAAATATATTTACTTGAGAATTCAGATGAAATTATTTTAGCTCGTAACACTGTTCAAATTAAAAGTTAATATAAATTAAGTAAGTTAATTGTTACATTACGCTAATTTTGACTGCTGTAGCATATTAATACAGATTTTTAATTTTTGTTATACATCAAAATAAAATTTTTTGAACTTGTTAATGCTAGAACTTAAATCCTTTTAAAATTGATATCAATACATATAGTATAATAATTATAAAATTAACATTAAATCTGTTATGATTATTTAAAAACGGTACTCATATAATTTACGTAATACACATAATCATTTACAAAAATGTATTTTTCTCCTTTGTACATATATACATAATTTTCTTTCTCGATAGGGCTATTTGACTCCTACTAGAGAAATTCATGGGCATAGAGACGTTTCTTGCACTGAATCACCTGGTGAAAATCTGTATGCTGAAATTCGTCACTGGAAAAATTATAAAGGTGGAATATTACCAATGTACAACTGCAAACCCCTGGATAAACCAGTTATAAATCAAGATATAATAAATTATTAGCTATAATATTCCAATGTAAATTAAGTAGTGAGATATTTTTGATGCCATAGAAATTCGAAGAACTGTTTTTAACTAAAATGAATAGTATCTAAAAATAGCATATGATGAATATTTTGGAAATTTGTTGAAAAGAAATCCCCTTATTATCTAAAATATTGCAAATTGGGAAATATTTTTGACAGTATTTAAGAGATATTAAAGGACATAGTTCTACAGATAGCTCTAGATTTTTATTAAAAAATTTTTTAATTTGAATGATTAATTTTTTTTAAAAGGGGATGAATTTTTATGTATATAAATACAGTAATAAAATTGATTATCCCATACTTCAATATAAGTTTAAATTACAAATATATAACTAGTGTATTTATAATTTAAATACAGGATAACAATTGACTTACTTAATAACAATGCATTTTAAGTATACAGTTTTGGTTATGATGAAACATTTTAAGCGTAATTTATATTAATGAAATTTAAAAATCTTTTAAACAATATTTTATAATTTGTACTCTTACATAATATTCCAGGGTTTTTTTTTTTTTTTTTTTTGTCTCCCAATCGTAACTTTTTACGCACAAGGTATATTTCAAGTAAGATCACAATAAAATATTTCAGGGTAACATTACTAAGGATTTCAGGGTAACATTACTAAGGATGTCAGTAAACGTACATACTCTTAACATCAAATTTGTATGTTGCTGAAAAAAAGAAAATTGTTTTGTAGAATGTATTTTTATACTAGTTTGAAAATTTTGCATTTAATTTTAAATAAAATGTTATACATTCATATCTACTTGCTTGTTTTTATTTACGGTATTTACGATCAAATACATGTGTGTGAAAATCATGGAAGCACAGACCATATTAATTAACTAATACTTAAATATTTTAATATTAGAATGACTTTAAGCAATGATATTTTTTATGAACATTTGTACGGTTTTCTAAACTTCGGCCTTCACTGTAATGCAAGTTTTCCCCCCTTTAACGCTTGTCAAGAATATAAAAGCCTCTAATTCTTGATGAGACGTATTTCCATTTTATCCTAGACTACCTCACAATAATCACATTTTAATGACTTACAGCCAGGAAGTCCATCAATCGCTGTCAGATGAAGTAACCAAAATGTGCTAGTAGTTTACTTTAGTATGTTCTGCTTGAAAATGTTAACATGTCTCTATTATAATTTTTGATTACATTAAATATGAATTTTAATAAATTATTTTGAAATTTTTATCAGGAAATTTAATTTATTTTATTTATTTAGAATAAAGTAAAAAAAAGCTATTTTTGTAGTTTTCACTATATTTATACTTGTGATAATTTTAAATAGCTGTTATAAGCAGTTAATTTGCTGTCTAATTATTATTTGCTTTTACTCATCACAGATACTTTTCAAAATCAACAATATGTTTCTAAAATCATGAAATAATTTTCAATATCATTAAAAGAAATGGTTCTGTTGTTTTAATACATACAAACTGAAGAATATCGAAAAAATTGTTTATTTTTAATAATTTAAAGAAAATATATAAAATATTAACTTAATTGCCTAACAATAGACATCAGAGTATGTAGTATGATATTGACTTCAGTTGAACTTTTGGTGAAAAATTTTGTGACTATAAATTTTTCATATTTAATTCTTATTGATTTCTGTTTCTAATTATATAAAAAATATCATTCCGTGCGAGAGCCCATGTTGTAAATATTTCTCTTTATTGTATTTTTTAATATTTCTTGAATTGTTTTGCACAAATATTAAAAACAGTTTGTCTCTCTTGTTTTTCAAAGGGAGAATAAAATCAAAAATTTAAAATATATAAACGGGGAAACTTTAACTCTATTATTTACAATAGTATTCTAATAATTAAATTTTTAATATAGAATATATCAATATCACTTTTTTGACATATTCAAATTAGTTCTGTATTAAATATTTTTCCTTCACTGATAATAATTGCTTAAAATGAAAATGATTACAAGTGGTAAATTTAGAGAAGGATGAAAAGAAAGTGTCCAAAAAATGTAACGTACATGATTTATTTTAAAGATTTTATTTACTATCAAAAATTCTGCTCATAAGCAATAAGTCGGTAAAAAAGAATTTTACATATTATCTAAATTTAAAAAATTAAATTTGAGTTTTAAAACATAGCGTCTAAACAGTTTTATAATTTGATTGATAGTTTACAAAATATCTTCATTTCACAGAAGAAAAAAATAATGATAATAGAAGAAAAAAATAATGAATCATCCTAAAAAAATAGGGAAAATTTTGTACATTTTAGAAAATCAATATTATTTTTAAACTGTATTTTTCAAATCTGAATATTTGATTGCAAACAAAAATAATTAACGAGATGTTACGATATAGAAATAAAATTAATTTCATCATGTTAAGATTTATGTTTTAACTATTTTATAGCTCTCGTTTTATTTCCATATTTTTAATTGGTTGTTATAATTATAATGAATAATAAGCTTTGAAAGTATAATTAAAACATGAATTTGCAAATAGCTTCATTTCTAATATTTGTAAATATCTTCAGTAAATGTATTATTCCAGTACCTTATTTACTTTTTTTTATAAATGTATATGTATATTATGAAATAGTTCCCTAAATAGTATTTTTCTATGAAAATAATTTCATTATGAAGAAAAGTTTAAATATATTAATTACATTTGAATGTTAAAATTTTATGTATTTAAAGTTTTACCACAGTCACTTTAAAATCAAGTATGAGAGGATAGCTAATTTTGCAATGCTTTTTTTTAACGTTCAACAAAATGTGATATCAGCTTTATTGTTTTATTTACATAAAAGCCTATTTTTGTCATTTTTACATAAATGCCTATTTTTAAAAACGAAGATTAAGAAAAAGATTTTCCATTATTTTCGATAATTTAATAAAAAATACATAAGCATTTAATGATAATTCTACTCAGAAATTATTCATTTTTGAATTAAAATTAGGTATGATGGGAAATTAATTAAAACTTGAGAGATCACAAGGATTAAGAATTCACAGAACAAAATATATAATCTAGTTTTAATA
>JAPDSC010113406.1:0-24025 GCA_026290005.1 Latrodectus geometricus
ATATATATATATATATATATATATATATATATATATTCATATATATATATTTGTGTAGATAGAAAGATGTTAAATCCTTGGAACTTTAGAAAGTAAACACATACAATAGGTGAGTAAACTGTTGTATGT
This sequence comes from Latrodectus geometricus, assembly GCA_026290005.1. Classification (NCBI taxonomy): domain Eukaryota; kingdom Metazoa; phylum Arthropoda; class Arachnida; order Araneae; family Theridiidae; genus Latrodectus; species Latrodectus geometricus. The sequence continues at coordinate 130 of JAPDSC010113406.1, forward strand.
TGAATTATTCAAAGCATATAATGAAATATTTTTTAAATAAAACAAACACCAACGCCTTAAAAAACTTCTATTTTCTGAAGTAATACTTATATAAAAGGTAAATTTTTGAAAACTTGGTTAACAAAACATAAGAATGGTATGGACATGAATAATATTGGAACCTTTTAGGTTATTTTACTTTTCTCCTACACTAAAATAAGATGCTTTTTTCTTTAGAGATAAAAAAGTTAACGTGCACTAACTAGTTGATAGACACATTAGCTGCAACTGACAGAACGTAATGAACTTACAGGTGAAAGGCATTACTGTAACCAAAAACAAATATTGACATGCAAAAGGAAAGCATCTTTTCTAAATACAAAAGCCATGTAATATGTCAATAAAAATGAATAAACACTTTGAATTAATTATTTTAAAAATGAGTATGCTACAATAAGGCATATTGTTGTGCCTGTCGCATAAAATATAGATTTTGAAATAGTTGCTTTGACACACATATTCATATTTTTAAATTATATTATTTTTTAAAATTACTTTTTATTGATCTTTCTTCGATTTTAATGTCTAAATAAATTTTAAAGACAAAATTAAATCTTACGGTTTTATGATTTATTTATTTATTTCTTAATTGTTTCTCTAAAATAAATAATAAATAATTCAAACTATTGATATATAAAGTAATATTGCAATTAATAACATACAAAATGCCAAAATAAATAACTGTAATTATTAGTTTTATAATTTTAATTTTAAGTATAATACTTAATATTTCTAACGACTTAACATTGCATGAAACAACATTCTTTTTTTATGTAATTCATTAGATAAGATGTGAATAGATATTAATAAGGTAAATCCCATTGCAACATTTAATTAAATTTATTCAATTAACAAATACTAAAATTCGGATTATATTTATCTGCATAAAATGTATTTTGTGTCGAAAAATATTTTGTGCGTAGTACGATGCTTTCTTATAATTTTTTTTTTATATTTTATAAAAGAATCATTTTTGTCATCTTCAGTAAATGAGTTTTCACATGTCCCAAGTCGTCACAGCACTGATATGCATTGGAAAGCAAATCGAAAGTGCTTCAGCATTAACACTTAATAACTATCTAATTTAAAAAGTTTTTAAGCATTCTACATTACATTTTCTTCCTCTTTAGCTACTCAGTATACGAGACTTCATTTTCGCATTGAAAAAAATCGCATGTCGGGAAGTCTTTTAATTAAATTATTTGGTACTGTACACATTTTACTTATTACGCTGAAGAGTTTCATACTTTCACATTTAACATGAAATTTAAAAAATGTAATTTTTTTTTCTTTATTGTTCATTTGTTTATTTTCGTAAGCCGTGTAGAAAAAGAAATAATTTAAGTTCTGCGTCTGTTTTCATTTCATTAATTTTTCTATTTAGTTCAAAATTAGATTAAGACTTGAAATTTGTCTTCTAATATACTTTTTACTTATTAAGATTTAAGTCATAGATGTATTTAGCAAATGATTTTGAATTTTCTCTAATAATAAATATAATTCAGTTATCTTTAACAAAATTTATAAATTTTAAAAATATGTCATTAATTTCTATGAATAATAGAATATATATTTAAAATTATAAAATATTCATAAATGTATTCATAAATAGCAATTTTTACTATTCTCTCAAAACATTATGCGTTATGAAAAATATTATATAAATATAGTTTATAAGTTATTAATATCAACATTTACATTTTGATTTATATGAATCAAATATTAATACAAATTTCTTTTATTTTAGTTTTTCTGTGCACCAAAATTTCTAATTCATGTACAATTGTTATTGTATTGTATTAATTTTTATTGGTTCATAGTCACTCGGGCTCCTTGAAGTCCTAATACATATTTTTACCTAATGAAATGAAATTCCTCCGTATAAGCTTGCTGTTAGTGAGATATAAACTATAAATACATTAAATCAGCTGCAAAAGTATATAAACAGAATGCAAAAAAAGGGTATGTATTCAGATAATTTTAATATTTGAAATACTTTCTGGCAATTTTGTGATATTAAAATAACCTTATACCGTACTCTTTACTTACATTACGAAAAACATTACTTAATATCATGAATTTCAAATTTCGAATTCTGTAAGTGGTATTAAACAATACATGTTGAAATACTATGCATAATAACTATAAATGGAAATTAAAATAAGTCAGATTTCCCAGAAAATTTAACTGATAAAATGAACTTCAAACATAATTTAAATGAATTTGAAAAAAAAGCAAATAAATGAAGTACATATAAAGTGTAATACATAATTTGAGTAGAAAGGAAATATACGGAAATGTAGTTCATAATATTATTTCATAAATTTTCTCTGACAAAATTGAACCAATAGATTTTAAAATAAAACTTTTTTCTTCAATGCAAGAACAATATCTTAAGCTAATGCAATTGTTTTGAGAAAAATTGGATGCACTTCATTAGAAAGTAAAAGTAACCTAAACGTCAGAATTCAATGAAAATTCAACTATCTTAAAGGTATATGAATATAAGTATATATACCTAAAATTTAAATTTTATAGTAAGAAGCGGATTAAAGTTTATTCATACTAAAATTTCAAAGGGAAATGCTTATAATATTTTGCTGTTTTGAATTGAGATTATTTTCAATCTAATTTTATTGCCCAATCCATAAAAAGTAAATCATCATAAAATATTTCATAACATATTTGAAAAGATAATAAGGAAGCTTTTTGATGTATTTTCAATTTAGGTAGTTCAGCAAGGCTTTATAAACAAATATTATTATAAATTTTATTTTAAATTGAATGAAAGGAGAATGGTTTGCATTTAAGAACAATACTTTGGAAAAAAGTAAGAAATTCCTTTATTTATATTCTTTATTAAACTCTCTAATTCATTACTTATTACTTTTTGAATTTAGGTATCGTTCATACTTCTAAAATATTTACATTATTTCTAAGACACAATTTTACTTTCATTTTATTGTTTTCAGAAATTAATATTTAGTTTAATAAAAATGTCAGTCAACGTATAAATAAGTTATACATTTGCTTTTTAATAAATTTAGGTTTGTGAATATTTATAGCAAACTGCATATTCGAGGCGAAAAAGATTTTATTTTTAAATTTTTTTTCTATAATCCAATTGCAAATTGCAAATTGAAATTTGAATTTAATAATATTTTTCTTTTAACAAATAGTTTGTAAATATTTTGCTATTTCTACAAATAAAGCAATTTTAATACATTAATTAAACTATTTCTGAAATTAACTGCATTAGCTTTATTTAAATAAAATGCATTTGCTTCAATATAGGCCATTTCACTATTTACTGTATAGTTTAAGGGACATTAATAGGATTATACACTTTATAAAGTGAATCTCCCTGTTTCGGGTATTTACGTACTATTCCTTTGAAAGTTTTCGCAAATAATTTGTTAAATGCTGCAAATAATAGTTAAGAATAACTATTTATATATAGTTAAGAATAAAGATTTGCTTTGTTTAAATTTTATCACTTTATTTAATTAATTATCTCTTTCGTTTAATTACCATATGATTACCAATTCACTAGGTTTCCTTTTCTTTCTAAAGCTGAATAATATGCCTGCTGAATTGTGATAGTACTTCATTTATGCTCGCTTAAGTTTCTACCGATAAATATTTATGCGTTCAAGGTCAATGATTTCATATTTTATACTTTTTGTTTCATGTAATCTTTTATTAATCTGTCTGTGTATGCACAGTTACAGTACAGAAGTATTTTTCTTATCCCATTACATTTGAAATCTGGACATTAAAAATATTTCTTATCATGTTTTTAGATTGACGTGTATTATAATTAAAAAAAATGGTTTTTGCAAACAACTGCGAAAATGTATGTTTAACTAAATAATGTGGCAGATTCAAGTAAAGGAATGTGTCGCTTGATAATTTATTTAAAAACATTACAATATTTGCCAAAATATCTAGAAATAAAAAATAAGAGTAAATGAATACAATTTATCAAATATTAACTTATCATCTTTTTAGATTGACGTGAATTATAATTAAAAAATGGTATTTACAAATAATTGCGAAAATGTATGTTTAACTGGATAATGTGGTAGATTCAATTAAAAGAAAGAGTTGCTTGATAAATTATTTAAAAGCATTTCAATATTTCCCGAAAATATCTAGAAATAAAAAATAAGAGTAAATGATTACAATTTATCAATATTAAGATGATTTACCAGTTATTTTAAATATGTTGCATTTATCATCAATAATAAGGAATATTTAAGTGCTTATACTCATAAAATACAAAGTAAATGGCTAAAACATGCATTGGCAATAATATGATCTTAGACTTTTTTTAACTTGGTTTGATTAATTAAAATCATTTGTCTAAGATATGTTGGATTATTTTTCTTTGAATATTAATAACAAATAGAAATAAGACTTCAAGTATAAATTTAAACATACTTTCAATTTATTATTAAATTTTCAAAATAAAATTTTTACTAAACAAATTTACGAAAAACAACTATATTACAAAATGTAACATATTTCTTTCAAATTTCCATTTTTAAATAAGTTATTTTATATACACAAATATATACGTATTAGTCTTTTTACTGCGCAAATGTTTAACCAGAACTAAATATTATTTAAATAATTTCGTTTGATTTAATAAAAGAAATATAAATATCTTATATAAAATAAAATTCTTAATACAACCATTAATATTAGCCATATAAAAACTAATTCTAAATTTAAAAAATAATATTATATTATCCTTCAAATTTGCTGACAAACATTTTATTGCATTTTTTCGCCTTTTAAAATGACTTTAAATAATCAGAGGATTCCGTACCTTAATGAATTAATTAATCTTTTGTGAAATAACAATCAGTACATTAATTTGAACTATGAAATAATTATTGCAAAACACATACAGGGAATATTACAAAAACTGTTCTAACTAAAAGTTTCAACACAAATTGTAGATATTTCTAATGACACACTTTGGTTTGACAATCCTTTACGGGCAAGGCAAGACAATCCGTCTGGGACTGGGTGAATGAAGACAGAAAGAGCATCTACAGTTATAAACAGAACATTCCCCAAGAGGGGAGAAGTACCATCTTTTCTCTCAGATGGCAGCACCATCTGCGTCTTTTAATTTAGAGATATATATCAGAGAAGATTCAAGGCCTGGCTCCTAACACCCCCAGAAGTATTAACTTGGAATGGAAACATAGAAAACATATTACCACCATGACATATTTTACGTACCCCAGTCCTAATTAGTGAACAAGACGGATCTTCGGATATGCCGAAATTCAAACTCACTACCTTCCGGTGATGAGAATGACGCCCTAACTTACCAGATCATCACTGCCTACACATAAATTTAAAGAACTTATCGCATAATTTCACTAAAATATAATTAGAAATGATATTGCAGTTTATGTTCATGATTTATATGTATCTGTATCACTTTCAGGAGAAAAAACTGGAATTAAAGTTTTTTAAGCAATTGTCTTTCACATATCAATACAGTATTTATATTTTTATGAAAGCACATGCCTTAACTTAATGATATCAAATACTTTTATGCGAAAAGATCAGGAAATTGAGGTTATAAATAACACAAGAGTTTATAAATATAAAAAATATCTTTAAAAGACACATTTATAATTTCAATCGAGATTGTCTAATATTTTATTGTATTACTTATTTAGACATAATTTAATTATGAAATGGCAATGGACATAATTTTTTTATCAATAGATTTATGAAAAAAAAGTTTTCTTATTATCCAAATGCATGAAATATTTATTATATTTTCATTAATCCTCATTAATACTTAATATATGTTTGAAAGAAACGATATAAGAATGAAATGTAAAATAATAATATTATAATTTAACCATAGAAAATAATTTAAGTTATAATTTCATATAAATATATTAAAAAATCATATTTTTTTTCAATATAATCAATGATTAATAGCTTATTTTTATTTACCATTCCTGTGATAAATGCAAATATTTGTTCTATATTTCAAATTCAAAGAAATTTAATTTTCAAAAAAGTTTAATTTTCAATTCACATAAATAATTTAAATTCAAATCTAAAAGTGAAAAACTTTATGACACAAGATGCATAAATATTCTTGCTCTATGTTTTCCCTATTTAAAAACAATTTGTGAGCATGATTGCTTCATTATAATTGTGTTCGAAAAGTGTTTTGGGGTTTCATTATTTTCATAAAAACAATAAGCAAACACACAGGAATTGTTATGTGTAAGCTATAAATTTTCTCAGAAAATGTAAACAAATCATTAAATATTGCAGATTAAGGAAAGATTTCAGCGCATACGAAAACAAAATGATTGCTCAATAAGTTATTCTGATTTTGCAAAAAGATGGAAGTTGTTAACTTTTTCTCACTGCCCTAGGTATAAATAATAATATAAAGATAAATTTTACTTTCATGCAAATATATTCTATTTATATCTACACTACTGGCCATTAAAACTGCTACACCAAAAAGGCGACATGCTACAAACGTAAAATTTATACGAAAGGAAGAAGGTGCTGTGATATGCAAATGATTAGCTTTTCAGCGCATTCAGACAAAGCAAACGCCAGTAGATACACCTACATTGTGTTTAAATGAGGAAATTGTTCAGCCGGTTAATCATACACAAATTGCATTTGAACGTTGTTGCCTGGTGAAAAGTTGTTGTGATGCCTCGTGTAAGAAGGAGAAATGCGTACCAGCACGTTTCTGACTTTGATAAAGGACGAATTGTAGCGTACCGGGATTACGGTTTATCTTATCGCAGTACTGCTGCTCGCGTCGGTCGAGATCCAATGACCGTTAACAGAATATGGAACCGATGGGTTCAGGACAGTAATACGGAACGCCATGCGGGATCTCAACGGCCATCTATCACTAGCAGCCAAGAAGACAGGCCTATTATCCGCATGGCCGTAATGGATCGTGCAACCACGTCACGAGCCGTGAATTAGAACTTCATCATAGACGCACATCACGCAAACCTGTGGCGATACGTCAAAACACTATTTATAACTAGGAGATATCTATATTATTTATATATATATATATTATTTCTAGCTCGGCAATTGTGTTTTTCTGGTGTTTTTTACAAAAAAGTTATCAATTATGCCTCGTTGAAAACAATGATTATTTTTTGATCAAGCATGCGAGTTCAACAGAGGAAGGATTGTAGCTTACCGAGATTGTGGATAATCTTTTAGAGAATTAGGTAGACGTTTTGAAAGAAACCAAACAACTGTAATGCGGATATGTGATTGTTCGATGCAGGAGGATTCTACGCGATTACAGACAAATTGTGAGCACGGCAGTGACGAATCGCTATGTTACATCACGAAACATAGAACAGCACATTCAGTATGTAACGCATTAGCCAGTGCCTGCGCTTACCATTCTACGCCTTTTATAACAGAGTGGACTGTCATTAAGAAGTCCATTACTTCGTCTACCCTTGACGCAGAACTACAAAAGCATCCGCCCCAAATGGTGTGTTAAAAAGAGGGTGTCACGCTTTTGTCTGTAACATCAAGATGGTTGAATTCGATACTGGAGACATATCAGAGAGAGAATGCTGTACAGCTGTGTTATGCACCACCACATTCTTCCTGCACCAGGTATTATTGTATGGGGTGGTACTAGATACCACTTCCACACACCTCTACTACGCTTTGCCCGTATTTTAAACAAATAGCACTGCATTTCCTTGATAATGGAGCCAGTTGTCGCAATTTGGGTTTTAAAAATATTTGTAAATGGTAATTCCAGGAAACTTGTTAAAAATTTGTTAAATATTGATTGAGGATTTCTAGTTTATACATAAGATAATGCGGCCAATTTGGATTAGTTTTTAAAATATTTCTCTAAGAAGAACCTCAAAAAACCAAGCTATGAGAATACCTTTCACAACTGAATAAACAAGTGGAAAAATTACTAGCAAAATTAATAGTAATTACCCATCCATCTCTATTTATTGCGTCTACATCATAGGTAGATTTCTGGATTTTAGCAAGATAGTGTTGCATTTGTAGATGTCTAATTTTCTGAATTACAGCTTCTAATTTCTTTTTCAAGAAAGCTGAACTGTTCAGAGATTTATGTAGGGGCACTTAAAGGATAAATCATTCTTTTATATTAATTGAAAACATTTATAACTTTTATACATAATTTAACCTATTCAATACTACAGCAATTCCATTTCATAAATTTTCAAGTAAATTAAATTTTAAGCAAGGTTTCTGCAATAAATTTCTAATTGCTTAGATATACTATTCATTTGGAATTCCTTAATACATATTTTAGTACAAAATGATCTGAAATAAAATTAGATTCTATAACTGAATTATTATAAGAAGCTTTATTGTAAATATTCATTTTTGTGCGACAGGAAATATATTTTTTTTATTTATCCTTACATCTAATTGTTAATAGGAACATTAAGTTTAGCTTTTCATTTAAAATATTTGTTTCTGAGTTATTTCACTTAGAGATTTTAATTCATAAGTAATATTTTGACACATTTATCATTAGTAATGAGCATATATTTGGGGTAATGCTTAACGTTTCATAAAACACATTATTTTTCACTCTATTTGAAACATTAATATTAACAAGAACATGAATAAAATTGTGTTTCATTATATAAGCAGAGACTCATCGCAACAGTAAGCATAGAAAATTAATAAAAATTTTAATGAAATCCTTATTTATTTCAATATTTATTAATCTTTATAATTATATTTATGTGCATTTGCTTTTCTAACTGAATTATATTTCAATAGTTCTTACGAAATTTTTATTACATTCCATTCTATAGTCTCATCTTTATAATAATATTATTCATAAAGTATTGAATTAACCTTTATGTTCAACTAACCAATGTTTCTCCTATTGGATATGTGTATTAATTTTATTAACAATGCAATTTTCCTATTAATAGTGGTAATAGTAGTTCAAAAATTAATAAAGTAATATGAAGTAAAGAGATTTTAACTATTCATAATAAATTTCAGTTATCTTTGATTGAATGGAAATAGATTATTTAACACAAAAAATTACGGAATATAACAACAGAAATTGAAACAAACAAACAATAATGATTAATTACTTGAGAAAGATATGTAGCGAATCTATATAATGTAATTTATGCGTTACTTTTTTTTCAAAAATAAATATTTTATTAAAAGAATAAACGAATTTAATACATAATACTAATTTATATTCTGATGCAAATAAATTATGTTATGTTTGTTTTATGAAATTATTCTCCATTTAAAGATATAAGTAATTATTCAAAAATATAAGGAAATGAAAGTATTCATTATACAATTATTATGTTAAGTTATAGTTCAAAAAGAAGTAATTTATTTGTTCTAATAATTAATTTATATGGCAAGTTAAAAATATTTTATAATTTATTAAAGGAAGTATCTAATCAAATATATTATCCTAATTGATTATAAAAGGTAAAGTAAATTGAAATTTTCAATTAATTATATAAAATAATTGCCTAATTTAATGAGATAAATATAATATTTAATACCATTTTTTGAAAATACCTTTTATTTCTTCTTTTAAAAATTTCTTTGTAAAAAAATTTGAAAGACATATGCATTGAAATATCTAAAGATAGAAATCCTTTGTGCTGGTAAATTACGATTCAAATTTAAAATTTTAAATACCAAAAAATGACGTAAAATAAAAAAAAACTTTATTTACAGTTTAAGGAAAATGAAATATTATGTAAAAAGTTTGAAAAATTATTCCTGTAAAATGTACCAGTTAATTTTAATATTTTTATACAAATAATAATGTATACATGATTTGAGTGACATTTAATAAACTTGATAAACATTTAATAAAATATTTTATTAAGAAATGATTGTATCATATAACACTTGAGTGAAATAAGTAGTTTTCAAATTTTAATACAATATGATTCTTCGCAATAATTTTTTCCATTGTTTTTATTATACAAACTAAATTATAAAGATTTATTGTAATAAAAATAAGAAACTTTTTACGCAAATACAAGAATTTATTACTGACTGCAATTATTAATAATTGTAAGAAAAACAGTATGTTTGGAATTACCTATTATTTCAATTATTTTTTATTAATCAAAAGTAATTTATGCCCATCAGTTTTTTTTGTGCATTGTGTTACAGTCATACCTTACTAACAAATTCTTTTATCTTCTTTCATGTTTATGAGTTCATAAAGTTAATAATGTAATGAAGTAAAAAGATTTTTTTCTTCGTTTAATATTGTTTTCTAATAAAAAATAGTAGATCTAACTAATATTTTAAATAGTCATATGACTAAAAGAAATCAAAACCACATCCTGCAATTTATATTTTGAACATCCTATTGAAATTTATTTTATACAAATATTATGGAAAAATCTGTAGCAAAATTAGCCCATTATAATTTAAAATCGTTTTATTTCAAACTTAAAAAAATTTTTAAATTGTTAAATTTTAAATCTTAAAGAAATTTTTAAAAAATCAAAAAAATTGTTAAACATTTAATGTTTAAAAAAGAGTTATTTTGTGCAAGATAATTTGTATATACACTTGTTTTGTGATTAATGATTATATCTAAATCAAATATTCAATAAGCATTTATCATTGTCATATATATGTGAAATATACATTAATGTAAGGGAAAATAATTGTATTAATCTATATTCTATATAATATTTCAATTTTCTTAAGAAGTATTCTTTTGCAAGAGTAAATGGTCTTTAGTGGTCTTAAGAAAAGAATTAATAACAGATAAAAGCATTTTTGTAAAAACTAATATATATTTTTTATTAATTTTAAATATATATATATACATATGGTTTTTTGAACTATGAAAATTGAAGATTAGTAATTTGTCAATTTTGCAAATAATTTCTAAGTAAGTTTAGCTTTTAAAGTATTTGTCCTAATTTTGTTTTTTAATTTAGTGGTTTAGTGTTCTTCAGATCATTTAGAATATTACGTCAAAAATGGTGCTTATTCTGTAATATTTGAAAACCTAAATTATAAATCATAATTCTGTAAAATAAATGCAATGCAAATTATTATTCTAAATTTTTTAACGAACTATTTATTAGTAAAAAACATTTCTGGTCGTAATTTCTAAATGAATTTATCAAAAATTTGGAAGTGTGAGCAAGAATATTTTGCCAACACCTTCATTTTCATAAATCGTGTTGTTAAAAAAGGTCATTATAAATCCTGCATAAAACCCAGTTTCTAATCCTTTTTAAGATTATTTTAGAAACTTTTCGTTCACTCATATATTTCTATGATATATTTATCCCTGAGGGGCATTTAATTAAGAGCATTAAATGCAGGTTACGCTTTTTACAATATAGATTCCGACAAAAAGAATGAATAAGCATATTTTAACTTCCATTGCCATAAGCTTATAGCTTGTTTATTTCAGAAGTGTTTTCAAACAAATTCTCACTGTATATTAGACAAGTGAAATTTTTTTTCAAAAGACTAATTTTCATTTAAATCAGAAATAAATTTACAGGAAGTAATTCAGGAATGTAAGGTACTTGTGTATTTTTATTACCTTTTGTTGTTAATTATGACATTCATAATAAAACTGTTTATAGTTTTGTTCAAAGTACAATTGTATGATTTAAGTTCTAAGAAAATAACTTTTATTCTGTGGGGTAAACAATTTGCATTATCAAAACATATAACATATTAATTCTAAATGTAAAATGTCAATTTTGCTATAGTTGCAAAATTTCTTTATAGAATAAATAAATAATTTTTCAACGGTTAATTTACATTACCTTTCATAGTATTATTAAAATATATTCAATTATAATAGTCATAATTATTTTAAAAAATTAATTGATAAGCTAAACAATTCATTAAATGAAATGAAGGTATATTGTATTGGAAATCAAACAATTTTCATTATATAATGAACAACAAATTATTCTTTTCTTTTTGAAATTCATTGAATTCAAATGATTTTTAATCAATAGATTTCTATGGTTGTCTTAAAATTTGCTAATTTAAATATCGAATTTCATTATGATATTTTTTGATATAGATTACCATAAATTATCTCTTATGAAACATACATCTAAAGAATTCATTCTTTTTACCAAACATGAATCATATCATACATACCATATTGGATACATATACATTTTTGGTTGGTATTTCGATTGGTATATTTCACTTTGAAATGATTAGTACATAAGACATTTATAAGACTTACGAATGAAATAGGATAACAATATTATTCACTTTAATATTGTACAATAATAATGAAAAGCTTTTTTATAACAAAGAATTAGACTATATTTTTGTACAAAATGTATATTTTGAGTCGCAAAATATATTTTTCCAAAGACATTAATATTATTTACCTACTAATGAAACTTTAAAAAAGAAAAGTTTGTGATTTATGTTGGGCATTTTTTGACATAGGGGTTAAATTAATTGTATCGGCAAGTATATTATTTTATTTATATTTAATTTCATGGATGACCTATTTATAAAAGATATTTTTTTGAAAGATATGCATACGTTTGTTGATCCCTTATATTTTATACAAAGGAAATACATAAAAAATGTAATATTTCTTAAAATGAAATATTTTAAAAGTTCTCTCCTATTATTTTTATGTATTTTAAAATAGTAAATTTTGTCTATTTATTAGTTTTAAAGCAAATGTAGCATTATATTTATAAAACAAACAATATGAAATTTGATGTTTTTTGAATTAACTGTTTTCAGGTAGAATTCACAAAAATAATATTAAGGTGAAAAGTTTTGAAAAAAAGTTAGTTTCCTCAAATATCTAAAGCATATTTTAATTAAAAATGCAGTTTAAATCTTGATCATGAAATTAGACATACGAAAATAAAATACCCTGCAGTTAAAAAATATGATATAGAAAGAGGCAGTTAGTTTTATTTGCTTATAATAAATTAAAAGCACTGGCTTCTTTTAACTAGGATTTCTTATATCACCATAATTTAATTTTATTCTTTTGCAATTTAAAACTAATTTTTATTTTAACAATCATAAATATGTAAAAATTTTTCCATAAAGATGATATTTAATTTAAAGAAAGCATTTCCATATAAATTAACTTCTGCATTTATGGAAAATAGTGTTATGTGTGTCACACAAATTGTGGCCCACAAGATTTACGTAGGGAAAAATGTGTTACATATTTAAATAAAAAATTATGTTTTCTAATGTCAGTAAATTTACATTGAATATTGAATAAATTCTTTGACATGCTTTAAATGCCAAACCCATTTTAATGGTTTTCTGTATTCTCTTCAAACATTTCAAGCAACAAATTATCTTACAAATGAAATATTAAAAACAAGGCATTATTTTATTTTCAATTTATGGAAAATTTATTTTATGTGTGTAAAGATAAATTGCTTAACAGTTATCTAAAGAGAATATATTTTTATCATTATTTATCTTAAAGTTTTGTAATTTATCTATCATAATCATTTATTTTTTATTTCAATATGCGTAATTTTTAGGATGCAATCTCCAATTAAGTATTCTTTTTAACAGTAAATTAGTATGTGGTTTGTTGCATACTATTTATTATTCATAATTAATTTTCTGCTCACTCATCAAGGAAATAGAATGTTAAAATCTTTTTCTATAACTCCCAAACAATGCAGGACATTTATGCACTCATTTCAAGATTGCAACGATTTACAATATTTAAAAATATGACACAGATTAAACATTTGAAATTTCAATAGTGGAAATGTAAATTAATATTGCATCATTTACAATACTATTTAATTTTTGATATTATTTTAAAATCGTAAATGTTTAGCAACAAATGATTAATTAAATAAAACGTATTAATTATTGTTTTTTAATGAAGTTCATTGCAATATCAACCAGAGTTTTTTTTCCGTACTTAATACTATTTTTCTTTACTATTTATGATAGTATGTATACTTTTTTCTATATTTTAATTTACTAATCTATCATTGTGTTAATACGTTCTAAATATTTAAGATACATGAAATCTTAATTATGATAAATAATATTTTTTTCTTGTTTCAAGTACATTTTTTCAAAATAAATTACTTTTCACGTTAACATTTAGACAAGTTAAACATGTCTAAAAATTGTAAATAACAGAGCTAGCAAAATTCCTTCATTGAGGGTATTCATATTCAAATAGGAAATTCACATTTATAATTATTATAAATCTTGAAATTAATAAAAAATTCTGTGTTACATAAAATTAAAAATTTTATAAAACTTATTAGAAATATTTCAAAACTACGTTAGCTCGTGGTATCAAAGATTTTTCGAAATTTGTCTTAAAGAAAGACTGCTGCAAGATTAGAATGCAAATCTTAAAATTTAAATCTTAGAATCACTAAGAGGAAAAACTTAAAAAAATTAAATAATAATCATCGAATTGTATAATAGTTATCTTTTAAAGTTTTTATTATGGCTAATTTTTTACAAGTTGTACTTTATAAATAAGTGCTACTTATTTATAAAATTGAAACAAAAGAACCACTTACAAATGTACATTAATAACAGATCTTTTATTTAGCAGAAAAATATTTATATTTATTCTCTCACTATAAACAACCTATATTACATATTATACTCTTGATATTTATTATTACCAAACTATTGTTTGAAAAAATAGAACATTAGGTTCATTTATAGAAGACAATTAAATTAATGATTTTTCCCCTGCCCATATTTGTATATATATATATATATATATATAAAAGAATTATGACACATTATCTGACAAACATTCTAAGAAAAATGAAGAATATATCTTAGTAACACTACTTATATACTTTCAAACATTTTTTGTCTATTACAATAGAATGCTCTCTTTTTAAGAGGGATAAAGTTGAAATGAAACTTAAAGGGATTTGAAGTTAAGAGATTAAGAAGAAGCTAGAAAAAGATTTACTTAAAAATCCAACATTTTTAAAGTTTGTCCCATTCATAAGAATACATTTCTTACAAGTTTGAAGTAAGAATGAATAGAGTAATTTTTTCAGCAATGAAGCCAAACTTCTAAAATATCTTTTCATGATCCTATATAAAATTAATTTTTTTTTCATCTTAATAAAAAAACTTTATATATTTCTTCAACTTCTTAAGAAGAGATTCTGTTAAGTGTTTATTCATTTTATTCAACATTTTTCTCAGATTGAGAGTTGGATCCATAATATTAAAAACATAGTTTACAAAGTATAATGTTATTTTGAATAATTGCAAGTACGTCTATCCATTTTTGATTGATTATTTTATCCCTCACCTCTTATTCCTTTGTCTTATAACTCATGACTTGCCCTCAATTAAACAATTCATTTCTTTAATTTTTAATTCAGATCTTAGCTGTTGTACAGGTGTGTACCTCTGTAAACTTTTCCTTCCTTTGCAATTAACTATTTATGAAAAAATAATTTTGCAGGTAACTAAAAACAATAAATCGTCAACCAAAAGGCAACTGCAAAATGGGCTTTATCTTGCATGAAGAAAGTATCATGTCAATCATTTGCCAAAAATATTATTTTCCCACTAAAAAATAATTTACAAATACTATATTATAAATATATATTTAATAATATATAGTAAATAATATTTACTGTATACTATATATGAAAAATAATAAAAATATTTACTAATAATTTTTTTTATTATTTCTAATGGCGGGCACCCTTGAGCAAATATAGTACATAAGCCGCAACAAAGCTGGAAACTGCTACTCATTTTATCGTTACTCGGTGGGCACCTGTGAACCAAGTCACGCCTAATTTTTCTATCTTTCAAAGGAGAAAATAATGGCGATGCAACCTTTTATGCGGAATGTTAAAATTTTAATTAGAACATTTAAAAAAATTCTGATTCAATCAACAGTCAAAAGCCACTAATTGTACAGGAAATGCAATATATTAGAAATCATTATTTTTAACAAATTTAAAAAAATTCTTAAAGATAATAATTTAAACTTTATATAAATGATTTATTATTGAGGAATATAATTACACATATTCTATAAAATTAGGATTTTAAAAATTGTGTTTTGTGATATTTCCTAGTGTTGTGCGTAAAAGTATAAATATAATATTTTTTTATTTACCGTAATTTTGAATTTTAATAACCTTACATCATGTTTTTACAAAAAAAATACTTATCTTTGAAATATTTTCAGAATTTCGTAAATAAAAATTTTGTTAAGAATAATTCTGAAGAGTTATTAAAATATGCCTGCTAAAATCTCTCTCATATATATATAAAGATAGATATGTATATACCGTTTGTGATACATTTTGACGTTTATTGCAATAAACATGAAACAGGTGATCAAATTAAAAAAATTTCAAGAGATAAAGATAAAAATAGATTAATTAAATCTTTTGTAAGCATAGTTTGGATATTTTATCATGAAAACAAACTATTTTACTAGCAGATGTGATTGACATTTAACAAAAATCTATATAAAAATAGTATAATTAATTATATTAAATATGTCATAGTATCATCAAAGATGTAATAGTAAATTAGCAATAATTGACAAAACTAATATCACGCACAATTAAAATAACACTTATGAATACGAAATTTAATTTAGATTTGAATATTTAAAAAGATATAGAATGTTTACTTATTATTAATAGTAGTTTTTGCAATTTTTTTAAAAAGTTGAAAAAATATTGTAAATTTATTCTGTAAAGATAGCATATTGATTCATCATATTTATAGGTACTACCAATAAGTTTTCCATTAATTCAAAATTTTAGTTTTGCAACCAACTATCATTAAGTTAAAGGAATTCAGTCCTTGACATCAAAAATTTCTAGGAAAATATGATAATATTTTTGTAGAAAAAATACATTTCAATACTTGTTAAAATTTATTTGTATTTTTATTTGAATAATGTTAAAAAAATGTGTCTGATAAAAGATAGGTATGAGAGTAAGATTTTTATTTTAAAACAAAGAAGTAACCTTTTGCGTTGATTAATAATAATAGAAGAATTTCATTAATTATTTAAATATCAAATCCTGTGACGTGCATGTAGTTTTAAATTAAAAATCACTTGAGAAATTTTTGATTTTGCTTAACAATGGAATTCTAAAACATTTCCTCTGAGGTTAAATTATCACTTAAAGATAAATATTTAAATTTTGCGACTTTAAAATTAAATTTAAGTATAAAATAAATAAAAGAAATGCTTAAATATGCTAGAAAAAAGAAAATTTCTGTATTATTTCAAATAGATAATAATAGGAAATCAAAAACTTAATTCCATTGAGTAAAGCAATGCCGTTTTTAATACACAAGAGACCAGTTACATTGTGATATTTGCAATGATGCGTTGTCATAAGTGATTTCAAAATAAAATAAACTAGCTAAAAGAAATAGATTAACAAAATTAGATTTAAAACTACAGGAATTCCATTAGTTTATATCTATATCTGCATAGTTTTGATAAATATCTCCAGAGAAAACAATAAATTGAATTAATTTCAAAAGTAGCAATCTAACTAAGCAAATTTAAATCAAATAATTAGAAATTAATGAATTCTATTATAAAGAAATAATTGAGTTTTGAAAAAATGTATACATTCTTTAAATTGTTTAAATTTTTTCAGACTCAGTTGTTTCCATACAACAAAGCTTTTATTGCATTTCATTGAAATTAAATGAAAGTATGTAAATTTGAGAGTCAATCCTAAATATTATAATAAAATAACAATAAATAATTTCAACATCATGAAACTATATTGTAAAATATTTTAAACGCTTTAACGCATTAATAAAGTATAATAAGTAAACAATTTGCTGAAGAAATGTTCGCTTAGGTAATTATATGATTCACGAAACTTAAGCATCCATAGCATTTCTATCATCAATTACCATTTCTTAAAATTTCTTATGAATAAATTATTCATAGTTTATTTCATTATATTTTGAAACAATAATATTATACTGAAGTATGCAGCATAAAAATATTTCCAAATATTTATATAAAGGATTTAATATAATGATAAAAAATTGAGTGGTATTTCTCAAACCTCTGATTTGTTATCTTCTTCACAAGCCCAACAGCTCTTTACAGAGCATGGCTACCACAAGCACATGTTCTGTCCAAGGTCATTTATCATTTTATGAAAATAGGTATTCTATTATTTCTCAAATGCTTCATTTTTAAAGTATTTAGATCATGTTCAGTATCATCTAACCATCTAGCAGGTGCTCTTTCATTAGCACGGGATCCTTCAGGCTTTTTAAATGAAATGATTTTTGTGGGACTATAATTTGGCCTGCTCTAAACTTGGCCAAGCCATCTTAATTGATCTCTAATATTTGGTTTTTTTTTTTATAAAGTCTGTACAGCTCAAAATTGCATCTGGCTCTCTAACGTATTTCTCCTGCATTCGGCCAAAAGTAGCTTTGAAGAATTTTCTTTTGAACATATCCGATGATTGTAATGTATTTTTATTTAGTGACCGAATTTCACTAGCATAGAATAAAATGGATCTTATAAGAATCTTATAAATTTCTTATTTAATTTTGTGACTGATAAGTTTAATCTTAAATGCTTTTTCAGCCCAAAGTAGCATATTATTTTAATTATGTTATTAGTTTCTGCTTTAAGTTTATTTTTATCATTAATTATTATACCAATATATTTAAATTCGTTAAGTTTTACAAAAGTTTACCAGAATTCTACATATTGTTAAAAGAATTTACAACAGCGAGTGAAAATCCCTTGAATTTATTTTTTCCTTCATTAACAGTGTGGCACATTTTTGGTTCAATTACTGAAAAGGCTTCTTTTATTGTTTCTACTAGGATTCTCATAATAACGATAACATCTGCGTATGCCAAAATTTGCAGTGACTTATTCCACAAAGTACCTTGTCTGTATAATACATAATGTCTAACATTTTTCTGGCGCTAAATTGAATAGAAAGGCCAACATCGAAAGGAAATTCTTTCGATTTTTTTTATTATTAAAGGTTCAGAGAGAAGGTTTCGAATTTTAATGCTACATCTCTCTTCACCATGGATAATTTTAGTTTAATTTATCTGCTGGATAGGGATTTTAAATTCTTTCATCGCTTTAAAGAGCTTCTCGTTTTTTAAACCGTCGTACACCACCATAAAGTTTATAAACAGGTGGTATGTTTTAATATTATACCCCTTTGCTTTTTCATTAATTTTTCTTAAGGCATGGGTTTAGTCAATAGTAGATATTTGGATTCAAAATCCAGAACGAAAATTTCAAACCCCCTTATCAACAAAAGGTAGGACTGTAAAGAAGGTTGGTAGAATTTTTATGGGTCGTATAGAGAAGACTAATGATCATAACAGTTACGACATTTAATTTGACTATTTTTTTAAAGAATGGGAAATATGGAGCTTTCCTAGCATTCACGTGATCCAAATTTTAATCATGATTTTTTAATTGCATTTAAAAGATCGGGTTCCAAACAAATTATTCTTTTTTTCTGTTAGCTCTAGATTTCTTTACGTATTGTAGAATTGAATTTATAAAATGATCATTTGCATTTATTAAATGCTTTCAAACGAAAATTTAAATTTCAAGTTATGTACATTACTTTACAACAAATAATCAAAAACTTCCCTCAAAATTTATATCATTGAAATTTGTAACAGAGTGCTCATTCAGATTGCAGATTGTTGTCTTCATAAATTGTGATGTTTGTATGTTTATAATGCAGTTAAAAATATTATAAATCTTACAGAACTTTGCAAAGAAAGAATGTTTGAATATACACATAATGTTTGAATTTAAAAATAGTAATTTATTTTAATGAAAATAAATAATTACCAAGCAATTTTTGGTTCTTTCTTTTAAATTACATTTTCTGCCACAATGGAATGTCAGAACAATGTCCGCAAATCGAATATACATAATATCTTTTAAGAGATAAAATTCTTTTAAATTATGAAATGAGTATTCAGTTTTTAAAGAAAAATATATTATTTGTTAAGACTAAATATCATTTCAATTTTTATACAATCTACAAAAATTACCATTATCTAGTTTTTAATCCTTTTATTAAATAAAATATTTAAGCATTAAAAAACTATTCACCTCTTTTCACATCATTATTAAGAATAATAAATATTGTATAAATTAAATTTTATACACACATCGAGAGAGAGATAAGGTATATAACAAAAAATTCTTTATATAGCGTCTTTAAAAACCAAATAAAGTAATAATATGGAATTTATAAGTTATAGGAAATAAAAATAAATTAATATTTTTCTATCGTAAAAGTATATTGCATAGCGTAACGTCGTTCTCGTTATCAAAAGGTGATGAGTTCAAATCCCGGCTTAGCTGAAGATCCGTTGTGTTCACTAATGGCGACTGGGGCACGTAAAATCTGTCGGGTCGCAATGTCCTTCAAGATCCCATTACCTAATAATACCTCTCGGGGTGGTTGGAGCCAGGCTTGGGTCTTCACTTGTTTCAATCTCTAAATTGGAAGATTTAGATGGTGCTGCCATCTATGAGCCAAAAGTCGTACTTCTAACTTCGTTTGAGGGTGCTCTACTCAAAAAACAGAAGACGCTTTTTCTCTGACTTCAATCACCTAGTCTCTGACGGGTGGATCTGGCGGTGCAAAGTTTCATCAGAAACAACAACAAATAATGTTAATATGTTTGACAAATTGTAATTATGTGATCTATAGGCAAAAGTAAAAACCAATTATTGCTATTGTCTCCTTTATTCTGTTTATTTTTCAAGCGGTTAGGTGTATAATTAAGATTTCATTCAATTAATGTTCTTCTTTTGTTAGAATTATAGTGACAAAAATATTTATTTTTTAATTAATCTTAAATCTTACACTATATTTTAATTATTTTCTATTACCTAGAAATTTATATGGTATAATCACAAGTTTAATAATAAGTAAAAACAAATTTCATTGAATTTTTCTTAGGATTCTGAGATTCCTATCACTCATTCATTAACTGAATATATTTATATCTTTTTCATCCATACGGAAAGTTATAAATCCACTAATGAGATATTTTCTTATATCATAAAGTTCAAGCTTAGAGAACTTTAGAAGTTTACAGTCTTTCTAACCATCCCTTATATAAATCCATAATATATTTCACTACAATAATGTAGAGTACTTTGATTTCTGAAAATGAACCCAGTTAAGAAATAATTTTGTTGTTCCTCTAAAAAATAAGTTGAGAAATATCAGTTTTCTTGAATATCAAAAATTCAAAAAAATATAAGTCTCTTAATAAAACAACTATATATTTATGATGAAATAAAGTTTAAAATAACTTCTACTAAGCAATAACATGAAGGAAAGTACATTGAACCGAAATTAACCAAAATATTTTTCGTGGCAGTTCCGGTTTTCGATCTGATCAAAATAACTGTTTTTTTTTTTTTTTTCTTAGCTTGCTTTGTGGAACCCTCATTATTATCATAATAGCCGAAATTTATTATGGATATAACAGTAATGTTTAAATTACATGGTGTGGTTAGTTGAAATCTTCTAAATAAAACGTAATTAAATGTACTTAGGATAAGTATTGAAAAATATATGTAAATTACTTTTATTCATAAAAATAAAAAATTTTACAAAATTAATTAATTATTTGTGCCAGGAGCTTGCTGATATGACATTCAAATAATATACTTAAAATTTACTTATATTTAATAAATATATTTTTATAAAACAATTAACATTTCTTTATTTTACTATTGCCTCTTTAAAATAAAATGTATTAAAGTCTTAGACCTTATTCTGTTAAGTATAAATTAGTTAAAGTTTAATTATATAACACGTAACTTACACAATTAAATTATATAAATAATTTTTTGTTTGGAGTTTAGTATTATTTTCCCAAATAAATATTTATAATTCATTTTGCCCTTTCTATTTCTTAAACGATTACAGCCACTATTATTTAACTTAAATTAATCTTCTTAGTTTTATTTTATACGTTTAAAACTGATTGACAAGCCATATCTTTAATTTTTAAGCCATTAAAAAACAAATTAATTTTAAGATTTAAGCCATTAAAAAACGATTTCTTGCTACATGAAGTTCCTAATCTTTCAATTTTAACACTAAATGCATATAAAATTTAGGCCTTATTAAAATACTATTTATGTATACCATAATACATTAAATTTTCACATATGGACAAAAAAATATTTAAATTCTTTCTAAGCATCATTAATTCTGAAAATCAATAATTTTACTAAGTTCATCTCTTGGGTATAAGAATGTGCCGGAAAATTTTTCATCACAATAAAAAATCATATGCGAAATTATTTTTTGTTGAATTTCCTAAATTTAAATATTTTGATAATTATATATTTTGATTCTGTATAGTATATTATGCGACTGATTTTTTTGTAGCAATTATTAACTAAGAAATAGGAAACACCTCTGTATTCGTTTATTTCTGTATAAATTAATTTCAATAAATTAATGTTTATAGAAATTAGAACTCGTTTATTATCTGAAGTCACGTATGTTTTTGCAGTATAATTTATAGACTCTTTAAATTTTTAGATTTAATTAATCGTGCATAATATTTTCTAAATTTATTAAATGTTATTTATTCTTATGTGGATAAAATTAATTCTAAAAATTAATGCAGTTTATATAATGATTCACAAAAAAGCAATGTATACAGTCCAAAATTATGAGCATTATATTATAACAAAAATAATTAATGATTAAACTAAAACATTATATCATGGAATAAAGGATAATTCAATTGATGACACATACATGGATATTTTTAAAACAAACTAATAATAATCTCATAAATTATAAAACAAAAAATTATATTCTTTTATTAAAAAATAAAAATACAGTAGATATTTTACTTTAGATTTTACTGTATTATGGTAAGAATAACGGGTTTAAGATATTTGCCTATACTCCAATGTCAGATGACAAAGTCTCTCCAGAACTGTTGCCCTGTATTCCACATCCACACCACACCAGCAGATGCACTCGGAAGTATTTTGAAAGTCATACATTAACATGGAAACATGACCAACAAATAGAGCTCCAGTGATTCAGTCAGCGAGATAGTAACTACTTGCTTAGTCTCTGCCTTTGGCAAGCGATCCTTCACTTTACTGTTCTAACTATAAGTAGGCGGAAACTGAGCAACTGGAACACACATTTATTGTATTGTTTTAATCACTAAAAATGTATGTCATTTAAATAAAACTATTACCTAAGATATTAAAAAATACTGTTATATAAGAACTTTGATTTTCTTCTGGCAGTTTATAATACAAACTTAAAGAAATCTAGATGCGCTTTCATAAAGTAAATAGCGCAAAATCCGAAACAATATATTAAATTTCTCAATTAGGGTATTTTGAAATTTGATTAATCGTTATTTTAATCGATTGTGTTTTTTTAGATTAAAAGGATTAAGTATACTATAATTTAAAATATTTAATTGGAAAATTCTTTTACTTTTACGTTTATTTCTTAATGCTAAAAATATAATATAATAATTTTATTATATACTTAAAAATTATGAATATATACATATATTTATACATATAATGTATATATATATATATATAACATGTGTATATATGTATGTATTTTGGATTTAGTTTTAATATCTTTGTATTAAATAAAATTTAATTTTTAAATAAGAGTAAACAATAGAAGATAACTTCTTTTGATTTTTTACAATTATTTTACTTGGAAATTAATTATAATCTTCAATTAATGTTAAATGAAAATGTCAGAGACCTAATATTTAA
>JAPDSC010113408.1:0-24996 GCA_026290005.1 Latrodectus geometricus
CTAAATGTAGTTATTTATATATATACATAGTTTTGGGAAAAAGAAATCCATTATTTTTACGTGAACTTTTTGTAACTTCTTTCAGATTCGCTTTGTAAAAAGGTTTAAAACAGTTTTCATGTAGATTTTTAAAGGTCTTGTGCGAAGCTACGACTGCTGACGTGCTGTCAAGTTTGATAATTTTTGATAATTTATAGACATTCTCGACGATGTTGTATCCATGCGAGGAGCATCTTTAGCATCCAAATACCCAAACGGAATCGGCGAAACCAAAATTGTGCGTAACTGGTTGTTACAATCATATATAGGACGATAAACACCTTTCACAATTTTAGCCACCCGGCTATCTTTTTCGCCATTATTAAAGAAAAACTAAAATGTATCGAATTTTCTGTTTGTTGTCTTCTATTTTTAAAACCTTGTACTCATAACTGAATTAATCAAATAAAAACGCGCAAGAGAATATTTTAGTGTCAAATGTCACCTTTCCAATGAGCATAAATTTGAAATTGTTTGATAGATACCTCACGAGATAGCGATCACTACAGACGTCTACCGAAAAAATAATGGATAACTTTTTCCCCAACCTAATATATATATATATATATATATATATATATATATATATATATATATAAACCTTCAAGAGAAGTGTGGTTTTTTCTCTAGACCGGGGTGTGAAAAGTTGTTAATATGTAATAAATAGAAGATAAACGTTAGAAATTTAATTCTACGTTTGATAGATAGTTTATTGCGAAATAATCTTCACGATGTGAAAATATTTTGTTAAAACAAAATGTGAAGGTTATTTTTTTAATTTATTTTACACGTATCTAATTTTAAATCCGCTTTCTACAACCCCCATAATCGAGGCTGTTCTAATACCTTGCATCACATTCGTAGTTCTTAGTTATACATTAATGGATTATCCATTTAGCGATCATATAGATATAATTACATTTCAGTGATATCTAAAAATTGAGCTCTAAACTCTGGATTATCTATGATTATCCTCTTAGCAGATCATTCACATTTCGTGACTGTCTTTATGTGATATTTGTAATTCAACACTGAGCTCTAGATTATCTAAGAGAAAATTTTATGTTTATCGGATGAAAATAAAATTTCTAACTGATGGTGCCCTGACTTATAGTTTAAAATTTAAAACATTTTAACATTCAATTTTTTATCAATTCTTATAAAAAAATTGCTATTATTTAAATTTAATTACAGTTTTAATTAAATGGTTTGAAATTAAGATTTAATAAAATTATTTATTAATATGTTATTAATAAATAAGTATAAGATTTATATTATTAAAAACCGTCAAAATTTTTCATTTATTAATTCAATTTTTAATATACAGTAGAAGTCCGATAATCCGGCACGTTCGGGACCGGTTCGGTGCCGGACTACCGAAAATTCCGGTCTATCGGATGGTAATTATAAGAACAATAGGTTAATAATTAAACTACAAATACAGTATGCAAATACATACAACAAAGTTTATTTTACATTTCATATAATGTATGTACACGTACTGCAAAACACATTTCACTTAGATTTGAAAAAAGTCACGAATGACTTTTTGTTTTTTTGACTTTTGGTGTTTAATATAAAATTTATTTCTAATGATATGGAAATCAATAATTTCCGAAGCACTGTACTAGCCTCAGCAAAAGAGATAAACTTATTTAGTGATGCTGCAGCTTCTACCCAGCTGATTTTTTCCTTTTCTTCCATTTCGGCATCTGAGTCACTTTATTTAGGCTTAGGTTTTGAAAACATGGTCACCCTGTGTACAGTTAGAACGAAAATCAC
This sequence comes from Latrodectus geometricus, assembly GCA_026290005.1. Lineage (NCBI taxonomy): Eukaryota > Metazoa > Arthropoda > Arachnida > Araneae > Theridiidae > Latrodectus > Latrodectus geometricus. The sequence continues at coordinate 1,822 of JAPDSC010113408.1, forward strand.
TTTTTTTATAAACAGTTTCAAAAGTTACGTTTACTATTGACTAACCGGCCGATAATTGTTTCCGAACAATACCGAGCGCTTCCGGATGATCTCGAACCACCCAGAAAACTTCCGAATAGCTTTCGAGCGTTTTTATTTCCTTTACAGACATACTTTGGGAGAAAACCAAAATTTTTACAATTTTCCGGAGCGATGCCGGACTATCGGGCATTCCGGACTGTTGGATGCCGGATTAATGGACTTCTACTGTATATTTTTTTCAAATTTGTTTATCGATAACCTATCAGTCAGTTTACCAGTTATTCAATATCTATTTCACCCTAGATTAACAATACAATAGTAAAATGAATTTGGCTTTAAAAACTAATTTCGATATGATATTAAATTATTCATATCGAAATAAGTTTTTAAAAGGAAATGCATCACTTGATGCATTTCGATATTATAGTAGAATTTATAAATGAAATTGTCCATTTAAAAACTTATCTAAATGTGTTAGATAAAATGACCAATATTTATAATTTTATTTACTGAATGAATTTTACAATGTGTAATTTAACTTGTATTCAATATCAATCTATTTTTCAAGCCATATAGATTCCTCCTGAAAAATGTTTAGAGTTGCATTTCTAAATGCTTTTTGAAATGAGAAGAAAGTAAATTTCATTCAGGAAAATAGTTTTACAAATTCTAAGAACTCAGTAGTAACTGTAACTTTACTCTTTTTAGTCGTTTTTTTTTAAGGAAAAAAAAATGCCGAAGGAGGATTAAAAATAACCGGATCAGTTTTCGTTCTCCCATTTATTTATTTATTTATTTTGACGAAGTTTTCCGCAAAATTCTCTCGCGAGTCCTTATACCCGCTTTGAATTTTAAAATTGAAGCTGACAGCGTTGCGCCCGTAGTAGATATAGGGGTGGTCTTGATGAAAAAAAAGTAAATAAAAAAATGAAACCATTAAAACCGCCGATTGAAGATAAAAACTTCCCATTCTCTTTTCCGTTATTTGCGCGATCGGATCGAAATGAAGAAAGTAACTTAACAAATAAGAAGCAGTGGTAAAAAAAAAAGAGGGATAAAAAAAATGAAGATCTCTTCTTTAAATTGCAAATTGAGAATGGAGGATTTACTCAACTAGTACTATGATAGAGGTTGAAAAGGAAGAAAATGAAATTTTCTTAAAGAAAGTGTTTCTTTTGACAAAAGCTTCCTCCTTCTACAAATACTTGGAACAGATTTCTTAACATACATGAAAGGCGAACATAAACTTTGATGGAGAGCCCAAGAATACAGGTATTTGAGTAATTTTTTTCCCCTGCTTCTTTTCTTACTCCCACTTTAAATTGCGTTTCCGAAAAATTTCCCATTTATCAGCTTCAATCGTGTATTAAAAGGGACAGCTCCCATTATACTCCCTCGAGAGAAGGACGATCATCCCAATATTTTACTATCCCGTCCCCGTCACGAATTGCAATGGCATCCAGTTATTTTATTGATGGTTGTCTTCCTGTGGGGATTTATTTTTCCCTTTTTCTTACCTTTTTCCCTTTTTTTCCACCCCCACAAGATCACGTATAGGTGTCCACGACAAAAGCGAAGAAAAGAGTTTCGTATTCCTTTCCAGAACAACCCTTTTCATACCTATCCATACTCCAGTGGGAGTACTGCACACCCTCATTTTCACACACCCTCTGACGAAAGAGATTCGACAGAAATTAATGTTTACCATTCGATTTTCGAACCATATTAGAACTCGGTTTCAAGAGAGACGCTTCCGGCTGTTTTATGTCGTGGTAATACAGTGGTTTCAGATCGCTTTTGTTGTTTTAATTGCTCCGGTAGTTATAAGATATTGACAAGCTTAGATTTGGCGATGATTCTGTTTCCCAACAGACTTGTTCTCAAGAGATTTATATGAGTAAAATAAACTCTATCGCGTTTAGTCCACTTTAAGAGCGTAATTTTAAAATTTTGAAACACAGTTCCTTTGAGCAATGTACTCCAGTTTTATGCAAGTTCTTCAATGGAAATGCCGCCATTCGAAGCAATATATATATATATATGTATGGGTGTGTAAAGTAAACTTAGTCGAAAAATTCAGAATTTAAAATATCATTTGATAATGATTTAAAAAGATTCTAAATATAAATATAGCTCATGGAATCAATAATCAGATATTAAACCAAAGAATTTGCAGAAATAACATTGGTAGTATCTTTAAAATAAAACATTTATTATTGAAAGGGCGAAATAATAATTTTCTGCACTCACACACAAAACGTCCTCTTCATCAACATTATTCTGCCTACTATTAATTTAAATATTACTTTATTAATAAACTAATATTAATTTATGTTCTGCCTAATTTTAATTTAAAGATTATACTATAAATCAAGTAGCGATACAACTTCAAAAACAGAATTTTAAGGATAAATTGCAAATAGCACGAAATATTTAAATTCTTAAGCAATAAATGTAATATTTGTAAATAAGTCTGTCGAAAAATTATTTTATTCTTCAAAAACTCTTCATTATGATCTTTTTTTTACACATCATCTTGATAAAACTTAAATTCAAAAACGTTATTATGTTATAGAACAATAGAAATCTTATGTAGGAATCTTTGTTTTATTGTCATTTCATTTTCGTTTGTTTCGCTGAATAAATTCTCCAAGTTAATTGCAAATAAAGTTTTGTTTCTTTTCCAATGTAGAAACAGCTGGATATAGTTTATTAACATTAGTTTTATTTATATTGCTAAGCTATGAATTTCGTTGCTTGAGAGTTCCTAAAAAAAAACACAAAATCAATATTAAGTAGTAATAAGATTAAGCACATATGTGTGATATGTGCATCATATGTAAGGAAGCTATATACTCTGGAAATATATTTATTAATTTTTTACGTTTTCTTTAGTTTTATCTATGTATGGTCAGTTTTTACACATATAAACTCCTATATTGCCTACACTTCTCATAACTATATTTATCTATTATAAACTTATATTCTATAATCAGAATTGAACTCTTAATCACTGAAAATATCCACTTTCGAAATGGGAAATGAACCTCGAACCCAAAGGTCAGAGCACTAAAAATGCAATCGACAGCTCTTTTCAGAATAAGTCTCATAACCAGATTTGTTTTTAAATTACTGTCACCAAAATGTATTGAGTTCGATTCTAGCTAGGTCAGTGAAAGAACAGTCAAAATTTCCTAGGCTCATTAAACTTTAAAATCTGTAACTCCTCCAGGAGTGTGGTGTGAAAGTTAAAGAGGATAGGTTCTACCTCAGGTTTCTACTAAATTATTTGATATTTTTGTATTGTTTAATATTAATCGAAATGTTTAAAGTACTGATTCTGTCTGCACACATATCTTGAAGTGATCGCCAAAAAGTTTCGTGTGCTTTAATTGCAAATTTTGTATTATTTGTTATCATGGATATGTAAAAAAAATTATATTTAATGTAAATTTTCATACGATTACTTTTCAAACAATAAAATGAAATATTTTAATTTTGCAATAGGAGCTTCTTTAATAGATAAATATATTTGAAATCCTTTGAAATTTACATTTGAAATCTTTTGACTTGAAAATAAATAACTTATCTTTTAAATGTCAATTTAGTTTATAAGTTTTTAACATTTGGCTACATTTTTATTTTATTATTATTATTTTTTTTTGTTTTGTTACCGTTTTAATTTTTATGTTCCTACCCAACAGAGTGTAATTTTTTCTTTTTGTTTGCTGAGTATTATTTCTTAAGTGACCCATAACTCCTGAGTTTTTGTTCGAATGTAATGGAGGACATGATACAAATATTAAAATTTTTATTTATAATATAATAAAATAACTAAAATAGTAAATTATAATTTAATGAAATTGTAAAATGTATTGTACACATTTATTTTCTTGCATTCACTAAATTCAAAAATTTAAAAATAACTCTAATACAAAAATATATTCATTTTTTAAAAAATTTCTTCATAGATAATTTGAACATGAAAACGGAAACATAACTGATTTTTTCTGCTTTTGTTTAGGCAAACAATTTTTTAAAAAATAACATCTATGCGTTGGCAGCGTTAGTATTATAAACTCCATTGTTGTTATTATTATTATTTTTTTTGTGTTCGCTTTTGTTTTTCCGGAAAAGGTTCATATTGATTAAACTATGTATATTAAAGATTAACTACTAATTTTTTATATTATATGAAATTGGAAAAAGGAGTCACCATCTCAGAGGTTGACCTCGTCATATCGACGTGGTTCAAAATTGCGTTGCATTGTCTCACTGCAACCGTTTTTAAATATATTTCTGAACATTGTTCTTCTGTCGTGTAACTTGTGAGCGTCCTAAATACAGAAACATCGTATGACTTTGTTTTCCTGCAATTCCATACATTTTTTACCCAGAAAATTAAAGCTGCCTTATTTTGAGTTTAAATTACTTGTTCATGCAAAAAATAAATAAATTGATTTTCTTCCAAGCGATTACTTCATTTTCTTTTAATTTTTGCCCAGAATATGTTGACTTTTTGCATAAGAACTTTTTCAACAGATTATTTTTGTTTACATGTAAAGAAGCACTCCTTTCTTTTATTTTTCAAGTTTATTTTAATTTTTTAACTGCATTTGCGATTTTTTATTTTTTTTTATTTTGTGATCTGACAAAATTTATCTCATTAAATGTTTCTTCTTGGTGAAAAATTATTTTCTAAAGATTCTGATTTTCTTTCTTTAAAAAAAAAAGGTTTATTTTAAAAGAAACATTTTATTGAATTATATATTTTTTATAAGTATGTCGCAAAAATTATGCATTATACTTTTCTTTATGTTTTTTATGTGCTTGAAAAATTAAACCATTGAACTTATTGCAAAGAGTAGCTTTCTTTATCAATTTAATGCTCGGAATGTTTTAATTTTTAATTAAAAAATTTTACTTGTTCAAACTTTTGGTTTATTTCTCTTAATTTATTTCCCATTAAGTTATTTTTTGTGTGTATATATAGGTAATTATTTTCAATTAATTTAATATCCACACAAATCTTATGCAATTTTTAAATGCATTTTTTACAAGTTACTATTTTAAAATGCACTTTGTTTTACTTTTCAATGATTATTTTATTTGTAATCGTACTTATATAATTAAAAATTAATTTTTTGAATATTTTATATTTCATTTATAAATTTAAACAACAATAGCCAGAAGTCGTTTAAATTTTATTGGTAAGCTCCAATAAAATTGAACAAAGTTAAAAATTCTTGGAAACAAAGTTTTTGTGAGAAAACATAGTATGGTTTCATTGCATATTCTCCAATAATTTACAGTGAATCATTCATAATTATGAGCCATATTCAAGTAACGAAGTCGACACCTGAGTTGATTTCCATGTATTTAACTTCCACGCCGTACTAGTAGAAGTACATATAAACTTATTAAATTTTAATATGCATAACCCATACGAGATGTATCTCTACGTAGTCATATTTCTAATCCTTGCTTTCTAGTCCTAAAAATTATGCCTTTTTAAGTTAGGTTATAGAAGCCTTAGAAATATATTAATACTGCACGAAATGCATGTCTTTCAAGTCTGGAAGTTAGTGTTTTCTATATCTAACTCAGCTAAGGATATTCATTCTCAGAAGGTCTATATTTGTTAAAAGCTCCATAAGACCTAATGTTCCTCTTCTGAAATGGTATAATGTAGAGGGTAGGAGTCAGCTCAGATGTCGATCTCGTCGTTTGATCATAGTTAAAAGTTAAGAAATAGTTGATTGTGTTAAAAGACAGAAATATAGGAAACCATAAGCTTATCGCAGTAGCTCTAACCTAGCCTATAATTACACAATTGTATTACAACTTTTTAAAAATTGGTGAAGATTTACTGTACGGTCACCCTTGTCTACTTTTTCAAAAAGTCGCCAAAGATCTCGCCATTTTGGACAGGCGAGGTCTAAAAATAAACAGAATATTGAAAAATATTGCCTGATTCGTCCGAATCCCTCATTTAGGATTCGTCGGAATTTTGAGTTGCCAGAAAATGTTATTTATCGCCAAATGTGGAAAAATGTCGCCAAGGGTGACCGTACAGTATATCTCAACCCTAAAAATTAACTGGTTATTTTCTTATACACTATAAATTTCTCTTTAATCGGATTTTGACAAACCAAAATAAAATCTCTAATTCTGAAACAGATGACAGTGACAATGACATTATAAATAATTTTAATTATTCAGTTTAAAGAGCTCTTGAAGATCTCCTGAAATAACCAAAAATTGAATATTGCCATTTCTCAATAAAACTTTCAATGAAAACAACTAAACACCTGAATTAAAAACCAACCTTTATATTTTGTTCTTAAAATGAACGGGTATATTTCAATACTGAATTTTTATATTTCTCAAATCGTATAGTTAAAATAAATATAAAATTTTTTACATTACATTTTATCCTTCAATATAACTTGCTAATTCCTATTTATATAATTTTAAAAAACTATTATATAAATCCTGCATTGTATTATAAACTATTCGTATTGACCTTACTGATAAGAAATGATCAAACAACAAATAGATCTTACAGTGAATTTATATGGCATGTTTTATCTAATGCGACAAAGGAACAACTTTGATGTACCCCCCAAAAATTACGCGCCAAATCTGGCACTCCCTACGGACTTTTTTGGGTTGCTGTTTCTTATTTTGGTGTTGCTAATTTAGGTTTTTTCAGCTTTTAGGTTTTAGCTGTAGCCAAATTTAATACTTTCTTGTATTTTGTACCATTTTTTCAGTTTTTTCTTTTTTTAAAGTTTTTTATGTATTAATTATTTGTATTTAGCGAGAATCCATCTTGGCGAGAAAAAAGGCGCCAAAAACAGGTATTTTGCTTAGCGAGAATAAAAAGTCGCCAAACTTCCGATTTGGGGGGGTATATCAAAGTAGTTCTGCGACAAATTTTAAACTTCCACTTATAATTAACTTCTTTTTTTATAACAGTAATTATTATATTTTTTAGAAATGTGGCAGATTTTTAGTTTTTCGATGATTTTTTTTAAAATCAAGATATTTTTATGTTGTCTAATTTAATATAAATTTTTAATATGAGAAGATGTTTTTACATAGGGAACATTGGTAGAATCAAATAGAAAACGCAATGTCCAGTCGATACGAAAAATGGCGCCTTTCTTCAGCAAGATAACGTAGTCTTTAAAATGTATAATGATCTAGTTAACATTTGCTTTTGTTAACTATATATTGTTATTGCAATATAAAACATATTGCAATAACAATATATAGTTATCACTTCCTGAAATACAAAACCACTAAACACAATTAATAGCCTAGTTTTGAATTTCAGTCTTGTGATTGGGCCGACATCCGAGCTAGCAATTACCTGTCCACGCCTTATAATAGAAGGATATTGAATGCTTAGGAAATTCTACATGCTATAAGCTTTCTTAGTACGATGGTTTGTGAATGGAGTCAAATATCGAACCTGTCATCTTGCGGACAAACAAGCAGCGTAAATCTATCCATCGCTAATGCTGTTATTTAAAAATACATATTTGGATTTTAATGATTAAATAATCGTAACATTTTACAATTCTATAAAATTCTTGATTTCACTTAAATTTTTGGATAGATACCACAAAGCTAGCAACCTATGCAACTTTTTATGAATTTTTATAATAAAATGTGCTGATTTTAATTATTTTTTCTCTTTTTATAAATTCACTGATATCGGTTTTTAAAGTTAAAACTTAATATTTGAAGAATATTTGCCAGACAATCAATTGGAATTTCAAAGATTATGACATTCTCATTGTAAAATTCAGATATTATTGTTGATTGATAAATTGATAAATTAAATTGACCTCCCATTGTATCAATAACTTAAATGATCAATTTATTTGACTAAAACTATATGTTCAGATAATCAATCAGATTTATATTAGTTTAGTTGATTGATAAATTGATCAATTAAATTGAGTTTCATAGTATTAGTAACTTGAATGATCAATTTATTTGACTGCAATTATGTATTCAAATTATATCAATCGGACGAATAGATTGACAATCTGAGTAGAGTACATTTGAATATTTGGTTTCAATTTTTAGATTATCTGCTTTTCTACATTTTTTATATTTTAGTTATTGTTTAAATTTTAGCTATTTTAAAATATTTAACATTCTCTTTTACTTACAAATTTTTTAGAAAGTTTTGAAACTAAAAAGAATGACGAAACACATATTTTATTTTCTAATAATTATATTTTAATTAATTGTTGATTTTTCCATTAATTAATTGAAAAAAGAAAAATTATAGGGTAAAGTTAAATTATGAATAAATTATATTTGTTATGTGCATTAAGAAGCCATTTTGTGTTCAATAACAAAAAATATACAAAATGTAACACCTAAAGTATATACCAAAACATTAAATTGAGAAAAACTAAATTTAATATCCCTGTCAATGAAAAACATGACTTAATCTTTTTTTTAATGTTGTATGTTATTTCGTTAAATTGCTTTTACTGTAGTTCATCTACAATCATGTAAGAAACTTAAAATTTTATTTTTTACGAAAATATATATTTTTTTGGCTTTAAATTTTGTTCCAAATAAAGAATCTCCCAATTTAAAACATTTCAAAGAAAAATGTGTATCCATACATTGTATAAAAATAAATGCAAAAATGAAATATATTTATAGTTGCAAAATAAAAGAGAAAATTATTTCTTTACTTGAAGAGAATTATTTTGTCGAAAGACTATTTTTGGAAAAAAGTATTTTAAACCTTCGAAAATTATAGTTGTTAAAAGTAACCAAAAAAAAATTACGCACTCATAAAAGCTTTTCCTATTTCTTTTTATTCTCTCATAGTAAGATAAAACGAAGAATAACATCTTTTATTTTTACCCAAATAATTTTTTTTTCTGAAACAGGAAAAATATTATTTTATAAATAAAATTTTGAAACTCTTATTTTTGACAGTTTTATTTTTCATTGGATGGATGATTTTCTAAATATATTTTTAATTTAAAGATTTTAATTATTAAACTTATTTGAGATAATATTTATTTATTTTCACGATTTATTTTTCCCATTAATATAAATAATAAATAATTAATTCATTTGATAAAATGCTTTTATAAAATATTAAAATTCTAAGAGTTTTAGGGTCTATTTTATTTTTAAAAGTTTTTTTACTGTAGGAGATATTTTTAATTTTTTATGATTTTAGTATATTGGTGTCAAATTTTATTCGATTTCATATTGCTTATTTTCCTGATCAATTCTTTTTTTATAAATAAGTAAACATTAAAATAACTTTAAAAGTTATTCTACCTTTATTTATTCATATAATTTACAAAATATTTTTAATGCGTGTACACTTAGCATTACTTTTTAAAAGTAAATTATGAACGCCAAAATATTTAGATTTTTCTAAAATTTAAATAAAATAAGGATTTTAGTATTTTGTAAATACAAAAACATTTCTTTTTGGTGCACGTAACATAATTTAGATGTGTATGTTTATTAAACTATTCTCTCTGCGAATTTTTAACTTTTAACATATATGAATTTTAATTTGTCTACGATCTGTGAATTTTCAACGAAATGTGCTTTCAAAAGATTTACTTGTATTTCAAATAAATATACTATATACATCACTGAAATTTTTAAAAAATTAATTAACACAATCACAACAATTTAATTTACAGTATCTTAATGTGAGTCAATTAAATTTATGTAACAATCATAACTAATGTAATCATTTTTTTTTTTTTTTTTTTGTCAAGTGCCAGCACGAAATATGGGGTGCGCTGCTCCACTTTTCTAACTAAACCGTAATTTGGTGTGGAGTCCGACTTCTTCAGTACACACATACCATAGTTATTCGTTTATAGGGAAAACAACCATTCATACAGGGAAAGAAAGAACAAAGACAGGAGAGAGAGAAAGAGAAAGCTCATCCATGCCCAAACCGGGATTCGAACTCAGGACCTCCCTATCCGTATTCAGGGTCGCTGAACACTAGATAGGGTCGGCGGCATATCTCCATCTTTTTATTTTTTTAAAGTAGTTTAAAACTAACTAGAAAGGAAACTACTGAAGTTTAAAAAGTCATTAACTAAAGAAAACACGTATACATATGGTTTAATATCATATATATATATATATTACTTTATGAATTTTTAACACTTTTTTAGTTTCAATGTGGAATTTTTTTAATAAAATACTCTAAATTGAAGTAGAAATTACAGCAATAATATACTACTCATTAAATAAATAATAACGTTTTATATATTTATCACCAAACATAATTATTTTAAAGACCATTATTTGACATTTCAATTGTTATATCGCTTAGTTTATGGATCTATATAAATTATATTAAGTTTTAATAAGAACAACATAGTTAAATTTTGCAAATTATTGCAAATATACAATTTTCTAACAATTAAATAAAATTTTTCCATTAGAATTGAAAGAAAGCATCTCCGAAAAATCTCTTCTTAGATTAACGTATTTCCTTTTCTAAAATATGATTAAATAAATACATGCATATTTCCTTCTGCAATTTTTTTAATCTTTTGGAATTCTTTCATAAAGATTCGAATATATTTCTGAATTAATGTTTTATTTAAATATATAAAACAGAAAAGGATTTACTTCTATAAATTGAGCATTTTTGATATTTACATGTATATTATATTTTTAATAGTAGATTTTATAATACTAATAATATTTTTAGCTTCTATATATATATTTTAAATATAGGACAACAAGGTCAATTTAATGAAAAGTAACTTTAATTTTTAAAAAGTAGTATGAAAAGTAGTTTTAATTTTTAAATTAAGCATTTATAATATATAATGTTAGATTCAAAACAATATTATGTGTGACGAAGTAGACGAGTGTTTAATTATCTTTGCTTTTTCGCTAGACGTCGCAGATTTCTTTAATTCAACTGGAGAAAAGATTAAAAAATTCTTTGATATATTTGTAAATTTCACTCGAAATGGCTAGATTTAAATGAATGGAGTTCGCATTTGTGAAAGGAAAAAAGGAAATACATAAGACTCTATGATAATTAAACTTTTTAATTGGTTGAATAAGAATAAAATCTTTAGATTTTGCTTGATTTTTATTTGCACATGAGTGTTAAATATAAACAAATAAACATTGTATTTAGTTTATCTGTGTAAATGTAGTTGAATAACTGTAGATTTCGTTCTATCATTTTAAAATCCTTATAGGACACGAATGTTTATTTATAATGCTATTCAAACAATTAAAAGGTTTATTCTTTAATTAATGTTTATATTCTAATTTAAATTATACAATAAATTAAATGTAAAATACTAGCTGAAATACTTCTAATAAAAATAATTCTAATAATAAATAAATATCAGTTAGTCTCTCAAAACAAATATGAAACCACAAGAATTGTTGCTAACCAGAATTTTCAGTGTCTTAAATGCTTACGTAACTCATTAAAAACTCATTGGGTTTAAATGAAAATTATATTTATTATATATATAGAATTTGTAAATTTTAAGCAAATGATATCAGAAGAAAATATGAATTAATAATGAAACAAATTTTACTGCGTGCGATTTGAATCTATAAATGATTTAAAATTCGAAATTTGTATTTTTTTGATATTATCATTGACATATGATATAAATACATAGATACTTTATGGTCTGTATTCAATCTTTTAATAAATTTCGGATAATCAGCGTTCTTCTGTGAACTTAAGTTTCTTTGATAATCCTCACCTACCTATTGTGTGTACCCGAGTTTCATTATCTACCCGTTTAGTCCTATTAAGTACTCTTTTACTTGATTTTCATCGTCGAAGACCCTGTGTTTGTATGCTCTACCGAAGAACCGATCGATTTCTTCCTCGCTAGATGGCGCCAAAATGGGCAAAAGATAAATTACCATTTCATCTAAAAGAAGATATTATCGAGGAAGAGAAAATTCTTTTTTCTTCTCTTACAACCAAAAAGGAGGAAAGGTAAAGTGGACAGTGCGCATGCGCGGATCGCGACAGTCCCATCACATAATATAGCTTTTTCTGGGGATAGAAAGCCCAAAATAAATTATATTTAAGATAACATAAAAAAAAGTAAATAGAATAAAAAAAATAGGAGTAAGGCTGCGTGAGTGGAGGCATTTTAGCTCGATGATTAAGTGAATAGAAGCTGCAGACGATTTTTTCCCTAGCTGAAAGGAAGTGAATGGAAGAATGGAATGGAATTTATTTGATGTTTAGCCGGATGAGTTCTAGAAGTAGTGAATTTAGTGGGGGGTGCCTTTTAGTTTCTAAAATGGGAAGCTGACAAGTAAAACGCGTACGGCCTGAAAGTGCACGTATTTCTTTTTACGGAACACCCTGGAAGGAGTGGGTAGGGTTATTGACTGTTTTACTAGGAAAAATTCCTTACTTCATTCTTTTCTATAAAAGCCATCTTTGCAACCCACTTAGTCTTCTGTAAATCCATTTTAATAAGTTAGACATTACTCGATCTTATTTTTATAGTTGAAGTGCGTGTAACAGAAAGGGGCTTATATATTTATTTTGAATTTTAAGGCATCTTCCTAGCTGAATTACTAAAATTTTCAACAATCATTCCTTATATATTAATTACATGTTTTAATTATAGTACTATGTTACTGTGACTATGTTGTGAGTACTGTTGTGTGATTAATAATTATTAATATATTTTAATAACTATTTTAAAATTCGTGTTTACTACTCAACTCTCTTGATTTAACTGTTTTTTAATTATAAAATCATAAAGAGACGTAAAGACAGAGATAAAGAGCATAAAATTAATAAATAAATCAAAACCTAGTAAAAATTAGTATATATTCATGTGGCTTTTATTTAAAAAATAAACGAAATAATTTTGAATTGATTTTTATTCAAAATTAATTTATCTTCTAAATGACACTTGAAAGATTTGCTGCCTGGTCTTCCGTTCTGCAGTTCGTGAGTTCAATCCCCACATAGTTTGTAGCATTTCGTTTTAATTATTAAGTCCTATTTGAATTAACTTTCATGTGCAAAAAAGGGATTACAAAAAGTCAATCAAACTAACCAAAAATGTCTCAATTAAAAGGTACTGTCCGAAAGTTGTTTAATACTATAATAGTATTTTTCAGCAAAAGAAAAAAAAATTGAACTATAGATAGTAAAAAGCATGTTCTTATGTTTATTGTGTCTCAGAATATAAAATGCCAAATTATGTAGAAATGTCTTACAAATTCACTGAACTTGACATTAAAATTAATTGCATAAGCAACTGCTGTACTTTCATGTTCAAGATCAAAAAAAGTATGAGGAGGAAATACTATTCTCAAACTCACTATTAGAAATGAATTAACTTCTGAGACAGAATGTAAGATCGCTTTTTAAAATGTCACAGTAAAGTTTTGATTCTTTAAATCTGACATCGTATAGTCGACAGTTTACCAACCCTAAGCCCTTCTAAGAATTTTAATATCCATTGTGTAATATTAGCTACTGAGATTTTTAAATTGAGGGCCATATTCACGAGTCCCAAGGAGGAATCCGAAAAACACTTTCAAGCACTCACTCCGACTGATGTATAAGTGACACTTAAAAAAACTTTATAATATTTTTCGGATGTTAACCTGTCCATAACTTAGCATTAGATGTATGCATAATTGTTTTATTTCAGCAGCATAAAACATTTCTACATACATATAAAATTATAAATTGCTAAACTTTCTCAGAAAGATTATTTTCTGAACACCTGATTTAAATACTTTTTTCTCATTTAATATGTTTCTTAATTGTGATACAATTTAATCTCTTAATACATTAATGGAGAATACAAGAAAACGAAAAGAATATGAATTTTATAACTTTAATACACTTTAAGAATTATCCTTCTCAAAAGTCACCAGAACCACCGTATTTTTGAAGTGAATAGAATTGAAAGCGACTTCTTTACGCCCGTAACAGCTCTTCAAGTACGCTATACGTATACCTGACGGCGCATTAAAATAGTTCGTATAAATTCTCTTTGATAATCGAAAAAGATTATAACTTGTCGACGCCAAGTGGCTCATTTTAATGGCTTCAGTTACGTTTTTTCCTTCTTTCCTAAGAGCGAAAATTCTTATTCAGATAATTGATAACTTCAATGAATTTTTTAAAAATTCGGAGAATTAATTCAATCGAAGAGAAGATGGCCGCCATTAATTATTTTGGATTATGGCGTGAGGTCTGCTCGCGAAGGTGACGACGTATTTATTATCTTGTTTCGCGTTCTTTAAAAATGTCTTTAAAATTACGTTTGAAGTTTAAACAAATTGAATATAAATAAAAGGATTATTCCCCCAAAATTTCGTTATTTGGCGTGTGTTGGCGTTTATTAGTTAATTAAATTTTTGATGGTTTTAATTTTTTCTCTCATTTCTCTTGACGAGGAATTTGTGCACTTTTTTTCGCGTGCGGATTGTTTTGATTTTTACTGATTCTAGTTTCAAAATCTGAGCTTATGTTATTGAAAATTATTTTATTTATATACTTTATTGATCAGTAGTTTGAATTAATTCTTGCGGAAAAGTGTGATGTGATATTTGTTTGTAGTTTTAATGTTAATTAGTTTAATTAAACTGAATGGATTGAAAGAAATTTGACAGAATAAAAATGTAAGCATAACTGTAACTTTATTTTCGACGTTGAATTGGAATCCTTTAATATTTATAAAATTCTTCTTTTAACATCTAGTATTCGGAGATTTATTTGTCTTTATCTGCATTGTTTACATTGTTTTGATAACTTTTAAAAATTATCAAAACAATTAATGGAGAATAAATAAAGGAATTATTTATTAATTATTTAAAAAAAATTTCAATTTATTAAAAAATTAATTATTTAAAAAAAAAGAAAATAAAATTTTAAAGTAAAAAATAAAATTAACTTCGTTTGCTTACTTATTATATTGTATCAAGATTGGGTCATATTTTTAGTTATTAAATGAAAAAAAGAATGTTTACTACATTTTTATACATAATAGTTTTTCTTAGGGTATCATTTGATATATAGATAAAACAATTTATTACAAATTATCAAAATGAAAAGGTTAAAATAAATTAAGGAAAAGTATATAAATTTAGAAATGGCTATTACTTTTCGATTTTGCACTGTATTCTTGGTCTAATTTTACCGACTGAATCTTCTACATTTAACCTACCGCGAAATATAATTTTGAAGCCTAAACTGATAAGATATTGTTTGATGTTTTGTTAAAGCAATGAATTACAAATTATCAAAATGAAATAGTTAAAAATAAATTAAGGAAAACTATAAGTATAAAAATTGTTACTATGTTTCGATTCTCCACTGTGTTCTTGGGCTAATTCTACCGTCTGAAGCTGCTAACCTCAATCTACAGCCAGATAATTTTGAAGCCTGAATTTGAGCTGTCGTTTTCTTCAACAATTCGAGAGGCCAGTTAAATGGTCAGCATTCTCAGATTTTTATTCTACAATTCATGGGTTCAACTCCTCTCTCGAAGGTTTTTTTGTGGTTTGGAATATATTTTAAAATGTAAGTTTCCTTCTAAATAACACTCGAGTACAAAAAGTGACTTTGCAGTGACAAAGAAACCCAACCCCACATTCTACAGGAGAAACATTTCATAAACATCTAATGTGGATTGACCGTCTTAGTATGATGATCTTCATTCTTCAAAAACTGTTATATTCTGGATAAAAGAGTAATATATTATCAGCAGATATCCTCAGCCCAAAAGTAATTTGTTTACAATTACATGTCCACGATACTGTTTGTAGTCTTTCGGAATCCACTTAACACTATGAGTCAAAGTCATATTAACCTTAGTTGAAAAAATCAAACTTTGGGTAACCAATAAACTGGGAAATACGCTGTGTTGGCGTGATAGATAAATGTCCAACCATGTTTGTTATTTTATCCAACATTTTGAAATATCAATATCAAGTCGATTTGTATTTGAACCAATAAAATACAAATGTGCCTTTTAAAAAGAAATCATTTCATGACTTTTATATTACGTTAGTTCGTTTGTATTTAGTTGCTTATACAGATTTATAACATTGGTTTGTGTCTTTTTGCTACACTAGAGTAGTCATTAGGTTATTAGCTATGCAAATTGCTATCCAAAACTTAAAATGCATCTTATACCACAGCTATGCTTGAAAGGTCAAGATACTCCGCACATTTGATAATTCAAATACGTATATCTTGTTGAGTCAAAGTTAAGATTCATTTACTCTGGACAAAATCAAGATAAGCTCTACTTTTGATATTTTAAGTCACAGCCCTCTACATCTTTGAACTTTTAAAGTACTCAATCTATACTTCTAATGTTTCATAAACTATACTGCGTGAGCCATAATAAGATTCTCGCAGTATATGAATTATTAAGGTCCACCTATGTACTTTTGAACTTTATTTAAGATATTCTTAATGAAGTACTTTCTTTATTTAACCCTTTATATCTCATCGACAGCTCATCGAAAATAATTAAAGCTTATTAATTGTGAATAATAACTTCTATATTCCAATAACTTTCCTCTGATGTGTAATGAAATTAAATATCTCAAAACATTTCTGTAATTTGAATTGCATTATTACAACGGAATATGCTATCAAAGAACAAAATAAAATGGCGAATTTGATGAAATTCAGTTGCTGAAATGCCGCCAACTCGTGCTCAACTGTCGCCAGAGAAGCCAAGAAGGACAATTGACGTATTGCTCAGATGCGGGACTTATCTCTTACTTCGATCAACTGTTGTAGTTAAGGCCAGTCATTAAGAGAAATCATAGTTAATGAAAGGGATTTAACTGTCGGGTTGGTCTTGAAGGTAGATCATGAAGTATAGATGCATTAATCGCTTTGATGCCAAATTGTAGATGGCGTTGAAATAATTATATTTAATTTGTATCTGGATCTGCCTGTTCAGTATTCTGCAATAATTGCTGGAGATTATTTAAGAAGATAATCAAACTGTTTGACATCCTGAACAACATGAAATTGAAAAGGGATGATGAATGTTATGATTTTTCTGATGGTTGTATTTGTTTATTTAAAAAAAAAAATACGTTAAAACTATATAAAATTTTGCTTTAACATTTTATATAATTGTTAGAATTTTATACAGAATTAATTTTATAAATGTCTAACATATCTTGTTTAGTAATCTATAAAATAATGAAGCTGCAAGTAAGCAAAATGTATTGAATTTATTCATAGGAAAATTCAAATATATATGTATACACTATGTGTATATAATCTTACAATGTAAAAGTACTATTCTCATTTTCCCCTTTGAATGGCTGTTTTGTATATTTTGAAAAATATCATTTTTTCTCTATCGATTGTAGACAAATTTTTTCTAGTTTAAAATTCTTTTTCATTATTTCCGTAGACTATTTTACAGATAGATGGTTTAGTACCTATTTCTTGGGCATACCGATTGTTTGTTATAAAAACAATAAATTTTCTTTGGACATTTATAAAAGATCTTGATCAAAGAACTCGGCCATTGGTGAGCTAAGCATAAAGATTGTAGCCGCAATAGTAAATATGCGTTCTACTATATGGCGTAATATTGATTACAATGTTCATGTTAACTGTACGATAAAAATCGTATAAGTGCAAGTTTATATGCCAAAAATTCAATGGTAAAATGAATTCATAAAAGATTGTAAAACTTTCTGAGTTTATTTAGTAATATTATTAATGTAAATCTTTATATTAGATGAGTTATTAAACATCAAAATTTTTTCAGATACTTTATAGGTGTATAAGTATAACGCCTTTTTTCAGTTACAATCGTCATAATCTTTACATAAAAATTGGACATTTTGCACTAAAATCTACTGAAAATAATTTCATTGCTGTTAATTGTTCATTCAAAAATTAATTTATGGCTTCTAATTGTTTTAACATTCATTAACATAAAAAATTTAATTTAAGTTACAATAACTAATGCTAACTTAATATATTAATATTATTGTAAGTGACAATTATATAGTCTTGTAAATTTTTTAACTTTTCACTATGACAAATGTTTACACTTTCTCAAACATTCTCGAAAAATTGATTTTTCTGAAATTTTTGAAATAGCAAAACTAAGTAAAAAGTGTTCAATATGTCCTAATAGACGTATTGCACACCAATAAACAAAAGTAGCACTGTGCAGTGTTTGTGGTGCTAATGGTATCCATTAGCTATTTAATCAATCATATATTTTAGTGTGAATCTGCCAGATGGTGCGGCGATTCCCTTGTAGGATAGTAACACAACCGTTAGCTATTAAAGGAACGTGTCATTCCCTCTCCAGTGAGCTATTAAAGATATTTTAGGGAGCGGTGAAAATTTTAATGGGTTTGACAATGAATTTTAAGTGATGAACTTATTTCGATGCCAATTTTACTTAATGAGAATGTGATAATCATTGAAAGTAATAACAAATTAAATGTAGAATTGTAAGCACACTTTACATTATGAAGTTTATAATAATGAAAAGAATGATATATGGTTATTTTTTGTGAGGAAATACATGAGCTACCACTATCGTTGTACACCAATGAATTGTCAACATTCTGTTCTTTTATTCAACAATTTATAGACATGTTCTCTCATTTGTATATTCGCCGAATGTGTATTCTAAAGGTCAATCTTCATATATCGAATGGAGAAAACCGCAAAAATTTTCAATCTCTTAACCTGACATACATGCTGAAAGTAAAAGTGTAACAACCAATTCTTTTTGTTATATAGTAGCTAGAATTGAATTATGTAGAATAACGTATTCTTAAAAATAGGATGTCTTTAAGTATTTTTACTAAATTTTGGAATAATTTTCAAATATTATATCCTGGTTGAATTAGTCCTCATTAGCATAAAGACCAAAAACCAAATTAATTTGATTACTTTCAAAATTAAATTATCTTTTAACAGAATTTTATACACGTCATTCAATTAATAATATAAACTGTAATAAATATCAATAATAGTGTAATAATATGTATACAATATAATAAAGTGTAATAAATATAAACTACATTATAATGATAATATTGATTAATAACTATTTTCTTATATTTACGCTAGAATGATTTAGCTTAATTTTTAGGGGATAATTTGGCGAAATATTATTAAAGTGCTTTTTTTCAAACTGAATCAAAAGAAGCAGAAATAAAAAATACAATTGATAATAAGAAATCTATAATAAATTGATAATAAAAATGCGTATTAAAATCTTAGCTTATATAACATAAAATTATTTGTCATTTCCTCTTTAACATTTCTTATCTGCTCGAAAAATTGTAATTGCTAATTTAATAAATTTGATTAATTTATCTGTCGACATGACACTTTAAAAGTGTCTTAACTAGGTTAATGAAAATGACTGACCAGTTAAGCTTAAATAAATAGATAATTAACAATTTTTTGAAAAGAAAATATTGTTGTAGATGAAAATTTATCTTAAGTGAATATTCAACATTTTATTTTTATAATTTGGATGATTCAGATGTCTTTCATTAAAAATTATAAATTGTAAGTTAAATTAAAACGTTAATTAGTAATTGATGTAGTAAATTATTAATTACTTAAAAATTAACTAAATTTCTTTTGGATAAGAAAAATGATAGACTCAATAAGTTTTGTAAAAAAATTATTGATTTAGTAAATCAATTAGCAAATTAATCTAATTAATAGCATTTAATTTTGGAGATTAAATATTTTGAAGAGAATAATTTAAAAAAAAATTAGTTAAAAATTTAGAAGTCTAAATAAAATTTCATAAAGAAATCAGTAAACTCGAATTGTAAAATAAACATGGTTATTTAAAAATTATAAATATGTTTATTTTACAATAACAGATTTATAACATGTTATAACTATTTATAGCATGTTTATGTTTGTTTTAATATAACTTAAAAATTCTTGATTAATTACATTAAGATATGGTTAAAGAAATATCATGAAATCTTACTTTTTAAAATAATATTTTGATTGTTTACAAGGGAAAATACTTACTTGGAAATAAATTTGATCGAAATTCAAAATAATTTTTCAGTCGAAACAATTTTTTTAACGGCTTAAAATTGCGTGCACTGAATTTATCGGAGATTTAAAACATTATAGAGATTAGTTTTGGCAACGCAATAAATCAGGCTGTCTCTTAATTAAATATATATATTTGTATTCTCAAATCGATTTTTGTGTTTGTTATAATTAGACAAAACTCAAATATTGTTTACATTTTATTTCACAAATGACGAACATAATAACTGCATAATCTTACAGTAAAACAATTATAATTAATAAGTATTTACTTCTAATTTTATTTAGTAAATTTAAAAGCTTTACTTTAAGCATTAAATTTAAGAGGTAAATCCAATTAAATTAAAATGCTTAAATGAATTAGATAAATTAAAATGTTTTCCGATGCGAATTACAAATTACAATTTTTCAATTCATAGATAATACTGCTTATTGAACATTTAATAAGTTTGAAACTGTATTTCTTTTTGAAGATAACTTTTATCCCCAAATATCAAAACAATACCTTTCTGTGAATCGCAGCTTAAACTACAGTTAGATGACAAAAGCAATTTATCAAAATAATAGGTGGAATTAATACTGAAGATACTTGGCGAAAAATTATGTATTGTAGTAAATTACTAAATTCAGAACTGCAGAAAATGAGGCTTAAATTTTATTTTTTAGTGAGTGTTATTCCGCAGTTTAAACTTTTAATCTAAAAGGGGAGAAACAAACCACAATTCAACGATCATTGTTCATATAATTTTACATGGATGGAACCAAGCATATATAATTTTCCGTGAATTTTTTTACACCTTAATAAACTAATTACTCACAAAATATATAATTTAAATCAATAATTACACTCATAACATGGTTTTTTTCATTATTAATTTATGTATATTTTAATTTCATTTTATGTCCTTATAAAACTAAACTAACCAATTAATTCATATAAACATTTTGCGTTAATCTGCGCTTTAGGTCCCCTACTCTGCCAACTTGGCGATAAATGCACCAAGCGTGTTAAACCGGACGTTTTTATACCTAATGAGCTCTTTATGGCAACCTCTGGAGGGAATAATTTGCTCTTTTTCGCGCATGCTCATTAATTGGTTTTTTCTTTTAGCATTTTCATTGGTCGTTAATTAGTTTCAGTTTGAAAAATCGGCCATTTTCATTGGTTGCTAATTAGTTTAAAACTGTTAAAAATTGTATTCCATTATCGCCATGGCAACAGCGTTTTTGAAAACCCGCCAAGTACGAAACCCACAGCACACTTTCGCCAAGTTGGCAGAGTAGGGGACCTAAAGCGCATTTTCACCACATTTTGTTTTACCATAAGCATGTATAATCTTAATGTGTTTTAAAGAGAATTTACTTTTAAATTAACGGAGTGTGTTGGCAGCTTTCATAGTAATAGTAAGAATAAATAAAATTACTTCGGGATTTTGTTGCTTACCGAATACTCATTATTCTGAATTACAGCAAATTGATAAGGTCGACACTAGAGCTGGATCCTTTACTTCAAGTCATGCCAATGGAGAGATATTAAAGCTTTCGGTAATTTTTGCATGTATTGACCTTTGCGACACACTGGTCTTCGATTTAGTCAGGTATCTTACCGACTTAATCCAAGCAACCGTTGCAAAAATTTTTGTAAAATGTTATTCTTCTTTTATGTGTTTAAAGTTTCTTATAATTTATCTCCATTTTATACTTACTGCCGTTTTCAGAAATACTTGAGAAATTGTTGCTCTTATTTCTTATTAATATTGCTTTTCCAACAGATAAAATATCACGTGGTACAAATAACCCTATCTCTATCTGTGTTTTACTCTAGCATTTACATCAGTTATTTTCAATAATCGTAGCTTGTGGTTGCTATGGTATATATTGCGGTTGCTATGGGTAGAAGAATGCATGTAAATTTATTATTAAATGCTTGGAAGAATATATGAATAATTGAGATTTTATACTTTGTATCCACTATGCAATAATTGTTTTAAAACCTGTTACTGGTATTTCAAATGTGTTAATCATGAAATGGAATTTAATGATAATAATCATTAATTTTGAGATACATTTCTAAAGACTTACAATTATTATCAATTAATAATATGTGTGAAGGTATTAAAGACATTAATAAATAATTTACATAGACATAAATTAATTCATAGCTGTCATTATATATAGTGTATAAATTGATAGACTAAATCTTAAGTTCATTTTTTAAGAATAAGTTTTCTTCTATGAAAACCGGATTCACTTATCAAGTCTCCAGTATTTGATGGAAAGTTCGAAGCATAAAAATAGTCAGAAAATATTTGTAAATACCATATCCATGATAAATATTTCAAAACAATTATTAATTTTATAAAATATTAATCTGATAAAAAAGAATAGTAGAAAACATGAACGTTTTGTTTATTTAGCAAAATATTTCTCATCAAGTTTGGTTTCGACAGCAAAAAAAAGTATAAATTAATTTATAATTTTTTTATATAAAGATATTTAACTCTTCGGATCATTCAAATGTGAAAATTAATTCATTGGCGTAATTCAGGAAATAATATTTAATTTATTTAATAAAAATACCAATTTAAAATTTTCTATCAATTTTCCAATTCATTTCCTGGAATATGAATTTTATATTATCCATGTTGTTACGATCGATAAAATATCATTTTATCGATCATAACAATATTAAAATTAATTAATTAAAATTAATTTCCAAAATTTCGGAGACAAAAACTCCATTCGATTCGTTCATTTTAATAAAATCGATATTTTTACGTTTAATCGATTTCATTTCCAGGTAGCCGCCCTTTTTTTCTTCATCACTTAGACAGTAAATTTGCTTTCCTCCATTTCATGAAGTTACAACAAAGGATGGAAGCGAAAATCCCTCGGCCGTGAACAATAAAGAAATTGGGAAACACTGGCAGGGATAAATAAACTCGACTTCTTAAAAGTCCGCCAAATTGGGGAAACTACCATCAATGCAAATATTAACTCTTTCCCGAAATTTTCTCTTCTTTTGAGGGCTGCCCGCGCGCCAACTAGCAAAGCCA
>JAPDSC010113409.1:0-11070 GCA_026290005.1 Latrodectus geometricus
TATATATATATATATATATATATATATATATATATATATATATATATTTGCTAATATTAAAATGTAACAGCTATTTTAATTCCTAAGCAAAAATGTTACTGTAAGTGGATGTGTAAGAGATTATAACTGTAAATAGATGTTTTGTATATATCAGTATAAAAGATTGAAAAAATTGTGTGATTCTAAAATTTAAATATTGGTATGTCAAACTTTCATTCTTTTCCAATCTTTATCAAATTTTGAATAGTCATCATAGAGGAAATAAAACTAAATTAAAAGCAGGCGGTACTGGATTTTGAAATCAAAATACTGGTTTTATCCATTTAAGTAATTTTTTTAACATAAAATAAATTCGTTTGAAGTCTCTTTCCTTCTATTTCATAAATAAGTATTCTTGCTTGTGTCTAGAAGTGATATCAGAAATCAATGTAATTCTTTTTAAACAATTTTTTAAAAAATTTAAAAAGAGATATATAGTACATATTATAGAATTCATTCCTGGGCTCTCTTGTATGACTATTCTTGGCTCTGAAATTCATTATTTCCAGAGCTAAGAATTTTAGATTTTTATTTAGACATCATTCTTTGTTAGAAAATATTACAAATTTGATAAATTTATTATTTTTCTACAAAAAAATTAAAATATTTAAAGAGAGATTTTCTATTTTCCAGGAATCAATTTTAAATGTGAAGGTCCCTTTAAATTGTATAATAAATTTCTACAATTTACAAATAAAACAAAAGTTTTTAGAATAAAATGGCATGTTTATTGAATTGATTTCAAAATTTATGAACTTCTTCACATTGAGCTGAACTGAGTGGTTAATGTTTTGGTCATACGATTCAAAAACTAGTGTTTGATTCCCATCTCAGACATGATTTATAATAATTTTGTATCCACTTTAAGAAATGCAGATTTCGGTTTAAAATTAACCTTGTCTTTTCTTAAAAATGACCATTTTAAAACTAAGCAACGAATATGTACCTATTTTGTGGATATACATTCATGATACTCTTTTTGGTTAATATTAAAAGTAATATGATGAAATATAGCAAGCCTTTAAAGTAATCACAATTTATGAATAATTCTCTCATGTTTAATGTTAGTTTAAAATAAATATGCTGAAATTAAAAAATGCATTTACTTTAGTATCACAAATTTAAATATGTGCAAAAATTACTACCACCAGTAAAAATATCAGAATTACTTATTTATTAGTGTTATAGACATGGTACTATCCTAGTATTTAACTTGTACTAGATGTGTATATTAATATGGATAGTTTACAGTTAAAATTAAGAAAAAAGACATTTTATGCATGACCACTGTAAGTAAAAATCATGCATAATTTAATATCTATATCACTCATATTGCAATTTATAATTGGCATTCTCAAATAATGATATAATTGGATTGGTAATGTCAATATAAAAAGAAATTAGCACAAGAAATAGGATGAATTATTTTATTTATGATTGTCCCAAATTTTTTTTATACAAAGTACATTATCAAAACATGCAAACTACATATGCGAATTTCATATGACAATGATTTAAAAATGCAGTCTATAAAAATAATTTACTGACAACTTTTATAAAAATATGTCATTTTTTATAAATTGGAAACGTCTAAAACAAGACTCTTAAATCCTGCCTAAAAGCAGGTATACACAGATAAATATATATCAAGTATAAAACAGTCACCACATCTGGCATCGCTTATGTGAGTTCATAACTGAATTTTTGGAACAAGAAAACGCACTAGCAAATTCTGGCAATTGTTGCAAAGTGCTCAACACTCTGAAAATAAAGAATAAATTTTAAACAAGGAAAATCCTTATTCTTAAATAAATTGCAAAATGAATTTCCTTTTCAATATTTAAAACCATTTAAAGGGAAAAATTAAAAACTTTAATTGAAATTTAAAACATTTTTAGTAGTACTTTTTAATATCATACAATAAAAAGAAATATTTCCATTCTATTCACAAAAAAGACAAAGAATGTATGACTTATGATTTTAAAAAAGGGAATGTAGTGAAATTGAATATACTTCTTAGAAACAAATTGAATTAATAGAATTATAATTAAAATTAGTAAATTTATTTTATAAACTAAAAGCAAATGTTGCTTATATTTTATAATATAATTTTATCAATTTTAAGAATCTTCTTATTAATAATTGACTAATAAACATTGGAAAAAATATTTATGAAATTTTACTACTTAGTCGAATTTCAAAATATTTTCCCCCAATAAAAACAAGGAAAAGATTCTATATGGTGAAAAAAAAATGAAAGATAAAAAATTTAATTAATCTAATCATGGACCGCATATTTAAATTAAATGATAGAAGTTTTAGTTAACTTATGATGTCCAAAATTGTGGACAGCTGAAATTTTTGTTTTTAAGCTTTGTGTGCTTATGGAATATATAAATTTTCATTTAAATACAAATGTTTATCAAATTAACGGAAATGTAGAAAATACAGTATTGAAATAACATATATTACAAAAAATTACACTTCTATTAATCTAAAATGCAAACACAATATGTCAAAAATGCTGAAGTGCATTGTAATAAAATTGTACCAGCATATAATTACTGTACTGATAATCAATCGAATGTCAGCAATTAAATTATAACACTATTTTACAAGAATGAATTTTCCAAAAAGATGAGTACTAGTTTAAAAAAGAGAAATATTTTTTGATTATTTTAATCTTTTTATGAAAGACAAAAACTTAAAATAATAACCACTAAAAACAAGAACTTATTAGGTGTGTATAAAATGAAGCAGAATTGTAATGTTGAAAAAAAAAATGGTCTCTTTTATTCTGAAATTGTAAAACAAGTTGATAGTAGCTTTCTGTGGCATGGATAAATGAGTAGCTTTATATGGCATTCAAAAATTATGCTTACCTTATGAAAAAACTAAATCACTGAAAAATAAGCTAAAATCAGGTGAAAAAAATACAAAACTGCTACTTTCGACAAAATGATAAAAAGGACATGCCTTAAAAATAGCAGAATTTCATCAAATGCTATTAGATATATAATTAATGCAATAGATATTTTAATTAATTCAAGCACAATTAAGTGATTAGTTTCGAACTAAAAATAGAATAGCAAGAAAAATATCAAATTTAAATCTTAAACAATTTTGAGATTTTTATATTCTTTGACTCTAGTTTGAAGACTCTATATAATAATATTAAATCAACCTATTAGTTTTGGCAGGATAATACTTTGGCAAATTTAGTCTCAAAGAAGTTATTGTTCATGTATGGGCTAACAAAAGATATATATTTTTAAATTTTTTCATGTTAAAGTATTTATATTTAGGTAAGAAATTCCCAAGTTTCTTTAAAAAACAAAGCCATATAATATTTAATCTTGCACCTATTGTCCAATAATACTTGTTCACAAATTCTTCAAATATATAAATTCTTCTTAATTAGTATAACATAAATTTACATTTGTGTCAGTTATAAATAACAAGCAAAACATTATTGTTAAGTGCCACAATTAACTGTATTTACAGGATCTTACAATGTTTCTGTTTTTATGAAAAATCTAGTTTCTACTATATAGTTACAAAAACACTAAATATCCTAAATGAAAAAACTATTACCAAAGTTACACATCAAATTTTATTTAGATATATCTGATATTTTGAGCTAGAGATTTTATATATTACATTAAATATTTTTAAAAAATCTTCTTTTTACCAAAGCACTAATGAAATTATTTTATAAATTTCTCTTGCTCAATAATTTTATTCCCCTTAGTACATTTCATTTAATTCTTAATTTTTAAACTATACTTAAATAATGTGTAACTGAATTCATCATCTGCTTTCTTAGATGACTCAGTAAAATTTTATTGCTTGATGAAATTATAATGATATATGCATACATATTTCTTTCTAACACACATCTATATGTATAAATTACATATTTGTATACATGCATATATGTTACACATTTTTTAATATTAGCAAACATACCTTAATTCTTCTGGTAGATGAGTACTTGCATCTTTGGATGACATTAACTTTTTAGGGCTTATTATTTGGCACAAAGACTACAACAGAAAGAAATGTAAAGACAAATATAGCAAAAAAAAGTTAGTTTTTTTATTAAAAATGACATAAAATTTGAAGGTTACAGTGATTTGTACATTAGGTTACAAATCCCAATAATGTTCAAATTAGGAAATTATTATTTTCAGTTGAAAAAATATTAATTGTAAAAACAATTTTTTAAATACTGGTAATAAGTATCTAATTTTTTATTTAATCAAAATGAAATGGTCAAAATATGAAAATAATTTGTAAATACATACCAAATACATTAATGCCTATTTTACTTTAAAATATCTGATACTTTACATTGTTTTGCCTTAAGCAATGTTAAATTTTCATTTATTATGTATGTATGTAAAAAATAGAATCAGATACATTATCTACTATTTGCAAATATCCTTTAATAATCTAAATATCTTACAGAATATATATATATATATATATATAGCTGTAAGCTGGATATTTAAGAGGATGGATATATAAGCATTATATATAAGAAAAACAGACAATTAACTAATTATGACATAAATTAAATGAAAAATTATGTATAAATACAGTCCTATAATGCATAAATACAGTCCTTTAATTATGCTAAGATTTCCTATTCTTTTCCAACAATATAAAATAGCTTAAGTATTCCTAAAATGTACTGTTAGTAAATATTTCAATTAACAAATCAAACCTGTTGAATAATTTTACACAAACAATTAAACAAAAATTGAAAAGTGTACCTGAGCATATGATATGAAGAAAAGTTGATTGTTATTGATGCTAGTGCCTGGTAATTCACCTTCTTCATTTTTCTCTTCTGTATGCTTCTTGTACGCCTGAAAAATAAATCACTCTTCATTCACTTTTAAACTATTAATTTTTATTGTTTTCACAATTACTGAATAAAAAATTTGCTTATGTTACTTATTTTTTTTCTCCTTATTTTTTACGGTAAATATAAAAACCTGAAAACTTACAGCCAGATAAGCTATAAAATGTTTCTAAGATATGTAAGGAATTAATTTTTTTAATACTAATAAAAAATAAACTTTTTCACATTATTATAAAATTAATCTTTAATTGGACGCATGAATCACTTCAATTATATCATGGGAGAAGTTCAAAGAATCAAACATTTTCTTCTTATGATTTACCTAACGATTCTAACATTGCCTAGAGGATAGCCTAACGAATAAGGCTGTTGAAAGATATTTATACATCTGGCATGCATTGTCTTCCAAGATAATTTTGTCAGCTTATTAAGTGAAAAATAGACAAAATTTTAAGAACATACAAACCTTAATTAATATGAAAGTATAAATATGCAAAACATCCCCTGTTACTCAATATTAGCTGGGATTGAGTATATGATTTTCCCATGAAAAAGCAGATAGGCCAACCAAGTAACAATGATACAATTATCATAAGATTTTCATTTATTATTATGCCTTGATAAGTTACTATTTATATTAGAAAATCCAGATAAGTGCAATAAATAAGAATCCTGAATTAAAATTCAGGATAGTTCTGGTTATCAGTGTGACAACCAGATGCTTACAATAATTAAAATAAAAATTGATTAAAATGGAAATTCTCTCACTAAAAGAGATGAAAATATTTTCTTACAAATTAGAACAATATTAAAGAGAAAATTTAAATGAAGGTAAAAATTACTTCATAAGCTATTTTAACACCTCCAATGTCAGCTATCAAAGAACCAACTGCCAATGCTGGATCAACCTAAATGAAAATTTATGATCTATACAATTTATAATAATTATAATGATAATCTTATTATTGATAAAATATTTTTTAATTGATATTTACAGACATCCTATGTATCTCAAAAATGTTAATAACAAAATTGTAAAAAAAGTAAAACTTGATAAGTTTGAAAAGTCCACTTATCCCATTTCCTAATATTTCAGTTTATAACAGAAACTATACATGTTAAATAATTATTAGTATAAAATAAACAAAATTGTCTCTTAGCAGATTTATAAATTAGGGCATTTAAGCAACTAAATATATATTTGTGTGTACATATTACAAAAATAAAATTAATTAAAATCTAAGTAGAATTCTATTACATTAATTAATATTTCAGAAAATTCTGTGTTCAAAAAAATAAAATAATTAAAGAAAATATAAACAATAAATAAAATTTACAAAAACATATTTCAAAATGATCTACAATTAAAAATATCAATGTTAAAAGTTTTAGCAAATAAATAAATAGAACTAGTTTTTTATTTTCTAAAAAAAGAATCATTTACAGTAATAATAAATTAATTTACCAACATCCAAAATAACATGTCTTCTAACATAGGAATTAACTTAGCATTTTTTCTATAAAGATTTTTAATCGTTTAAAATCAAATGAATACAAATTATTTTCCCTTAGTATTTCCTAGAGTTTAATAACACAGAAGCAAAGTGTAATGTTTGTTGTAATGTTGTTACAGTAATGTTTGTAATTTGCATAAAATTTTGTTCTTGGCTTTAGAATCTTCAATTCATAATTCATTAATTTTTTTTAGCAATTAAGAAATTTCACAGCGTAGTGATATTAATTACAAACATTTTGTTGCAATTAAATAGATTACTAATTTAATCAATATAAATGTACTTATTTTAGTATAAAAAATACATGAGGATAAAGATATGCGTTTTAGACTTTATATTTTTTGCATTTCTCTAATAAAATGTGATGTTTTAATGTATATATATAAACACTCAGATGTGCATATATGCAATGTGTGTACTAAATGTTATGCATTACAAAATAAGTTCTATTTACTATAACTTGATCAAAGTTTTCTAAAAATGATATTTTGGTGTATAATCTAATGATCCAGAGGATTGAAATATCTACAGTTTAAAAATAAATCAAATTTTAGTTAATGCACTAGATATATTACTGTTAAATGCAAAGTCTCTAAATCAATGTTCTCAACCACTATGCTGTAAAAATTTTAGCGGCACACAAAAGTGTGCTGCCAAATTTTAGAAATGTACATGAAAAAATATTTTGTTATTTTATTACAAGTGAAATTTGCTTAAAAGAAAAATGCACTTAGAAAATTTATTTTTACAGTTAAGAATTGTTTTTATCTTCAAAAACTGTGACCCTTTATGAAGTGAAATATTTGCCCCAGGTGAAGATATTTCAAGCAGTCCCAGTACCTACAACTACAATTTTCTACATCTTATCTGTGTGAACTTAAATTTTTAATATTAACAAAAAAAAAAAAAAAAAAGAAAAAGATCAAGATTATTAAATGTAGAAGATGATATGAGAGTAACATTGTCATTTTAATGACCAAATATAAATGAAATTATCAAAATTATGGGGTTCAAATTTCTCATTAAAAGTATCTTTATGATGAATCTCTTGATAAACGCACTATTGTTTTTGTAGCACACTATTTTATTTTACATATAAAATTATTATCATAGACTATTTTACACAGTGCATTGTAGGTAAGTAAACACTAAACTTATTTTTTTCTTTATGTGCTGCCAAATTTTAAAGTCATTAAAAGTGTACCATGACAAAGAAAGGTTGAGAATCACACTCTATATAAATCATTATTGATCAAATAATGAGTGAAAAATTTTCCTCATGTTTTAACTTTGTATGATATTTTGTACTAAGAAATATTTGATATTTGAGTACCATAATCACTACACACAGAAAATAATCGGAAAAAAGGGGGGTCAAATATATTAGATCAGAGGATGAAAATCTTGCATTAAAATCCTTATATAACATAGAGCATTATTTCAAGGAATATTATAATTGAAAATGTTATGAATAAAAGAATCTTGAATTTCATCTTTCGATAAAATCTACAATATTGTTCCTGAAACTGTTATTTAATATTTAAGTGTCTGAACATTTAAATAATTAGACTCTAAACAAATTTTGCTTTTATTAGCCAATCAAAGAATATATAAAAACTAATTTTTATCACAAGCAAATTATTTTTAATTATTATCCTTTTTAATTTGGAAACATTTTAAACTGCTCATGATCATAAAAGGATCTGTTTTACTTGTTTATCTGAGTGGTAATTTAATGTTTTATATCTTTTGATGTAAATGTTTAAGCCATAATGTATACATATGACAAATAACAAAAATATATTAAACATTCTCAATATGTAAAGTGACTGATATTTCCATGTAAAATACAAGTAGAAAAGTTAAATAAAGGAAATTTCACATAAGACTTGTTACTACTGTAATAGGCAGCTAACAATCTCTTGATAACTTTTTCACAAGCTAGTTTTCAGTAAAATTTAAAATAAAATATTCTAACTTTTTAAAGATATATAGTGTAAGCAAGGTAGAGATCACCACCACAAATACTAACAACTTTATTCCATTTTTTTTTTTTTTTTTAAGGTAAGAATACAGTTACCATTAAATATCAATAACAAGTTTTATAGCTAAGCAGATGGAAAATACAAAATATTTAAAAATAAAATTTAATTTACAAAAATTATAAAAAGGACACTCTTAAGATTTAGAATACTTTGAGTTATTAAGCAAACAAATAATTATTTTAAATATTAGCATTATTTTAAATATCAATCATAGTTTTCATTTATTTACATTATTTTAGAGCTGCTGCTTTGCTACACTTGCAATTTATTTACAATTTCTGAAATGTGTCACCAACTATTAATATTAACTGGACAAACTCATTAATAAATTATTAAAAGCACAATCCTTTTGAATTCATATTTTTCTTAAATAACATACAACTGAAGTATACTAAAGTCAATTGTACAAAACTAAATACATAAAAATTATTTTTTATAAACAAATAACATTTCTGCATTTGCAGAAACATGACTTAAATACTACATTTAAACTACTGAATATGAAAATGAAGAAACAGCCCATCTTTTCAAGAATATTGAATTTTTATTTTAAAACAAAATAAGATATCTGTCAAACACAATGTCAGACAGCACACAATTTATACTTATGTATAATTTGAGATAACAGAATTAAATTGTTATAAGATTTTCTAATGAATTTGAGTTATCAAAAAATTTTGAATCTAATTTTAATTTAATAGTGAACAATTTAAAACAAGTAAACACATCTAAATGATTCAGATATTGAAATAAAAATTTATTTCTTGAAATGAAGTAATTTAAATTATACTAATTTCAAAACATGCACAGGTTTTAAATAAAATATTCGATGAAGAAACATAAAGCATATAAGTTATATAATTATTATAGTAAAAAAAAAACTACTTTCAAGATTATATGATACAGAAAATTACAGTTCAACATTTAATTCTTCAAGAAATAAAATCAAAGATTTCTTACGGTTACTTATTAATAATAATTTAGCAAATAACCATACAGAAATTTAACATAACATTTTAATGTAGTGAGATATATTTACATACCAGAACTCCATGGAGCGAATAGTTTGCTATTGATCGTTTCAAGCAATTCTCTTTGCCGCCAAATGATTGCAGTGAACTATTACTTAACCATGGTTGAAGAATACCATACATATCATAATTCACACCTGGAAAGGAAAGAGTATTGAATCAGATTTTGTAAAAATCTTGAAAGTTATTTAAACTACGGACACTTAACTGACTTTTAGGTCAATATCCCTATAAATAAAATTATTTTGCAAAACTGGCAAAAAGCATTTCTATATTATTTTGGAACATAAATAATATTCAAAGTATAAATAAGTTCATAAAAAAAAATGAAAAATTGTACAAAAAGAATGCCTAATTTTCCTGCATAAATTAGTTCCAGAAAGATAAGTAATGGGAATAGTGAGAATAGTATTGACATTTATGGAAAACAATAATAAACGTATAATACAAATATTTTTTATTACAATGTTATTTATTTGCCATAAAATTCTTTATGGAACAAATCCATGAAATTTTCATTTAGTGTAAAAGGTTAAAAATTCTGGTTTTAAATATTTATAATTCTGACTGACATATTTTGCTGTTACTTGTTTTTTCTTTTTCTTTTTGACAAATTTATGTATATAATAAACATGGAAATATTATATACTTATTTATAACATTTTCACAGATACAAATTTACTTAAGCTTTCAGTAAAATGAAATGAAATTCTAAAACACAAGAATTCATACCTTTATCATCAAATGCTTCAGCCAATTTATTTGCAACATGTGCAGCAAGAACACCATACTGAACAGCCCTAAAATGCATATGGCTTCATTAGGGATTTCTTTCAAGAAATTTTTTTTTTTTTTTTTTTTTTTTTTTTTTTACATAAAACAAAATTATAAAGCATTATAACATAAATGCATATAGCATTTTTGTAAAAAAAATGTAAAAATGAACAAATAAAAATTAATTTTATACACTACAAAAGATACAGCTAAATAAGGTTTCAAGAGTTTGGCACATTCAAAACTCAGATGTTAAATAAATTATTTAGAATTATTTTTTAAGTGGATTCATATTTTTCCAATCTTTATTACATATTTAAATTACTCAGTGTGGTCCTGACGAATTATATTCAAGTTCATTTTCCAACAAGTTTTTAATCATATTCAAATAATATCATAAATATAACTATTCCAGTATATATTGTAAAATATTTTTTTAAATCTGAATATGTTTTCTTCAATTGCTTATAAAAGTTTATTGTGAAAATTGATTCTCACTATACTGTCAAATTTGGAGTTAACTAATTATTCCAAAAATAGAAATAAATGAATGCATTAATTTTATCTTTTTTTCTATAGAGCAGCGTATTATAATTTACTTTAAGTATAATTTTAATTATCCTGTACGAAGGTATTTATTAATGCAAGTTTGTTCAGTCAATTATGCATTTATTTTTCAGCAACTATCAGAAAATATAATATTTATATAAGTGTATGTATATAAATGTATATATATATATATATATATATATATATATATATATATATATATATATATATATATATATATCCCACAC
>JAPDSC010113409.1:11170-22340 GCA_026290005.1 Latrodectus geometricus
TATATATATATATATATATATATATATATATATATATATATATATATATATATATATATATATATATATATATATATATCCCAAATTTAGAATGAATAGAGATGTCATATAAAATGATTTTTGCCAGGGGTTTCTATTAAAATTAATGATATTCATTGATTTAGAATTACATTGATCCTGAAAGTGTAGGATTAAAAACCATCTAATATAATTTTCTAATAAGCAAAAAATCAACAAAAAATGTACATCAACTTACAAAGGGGATCCAACATCAAATAAGGGAGCATCAAACAATCCAGCAGGAACAACTATTAAAAATTATGATAAAAAAAATGAATAAGTAGAAAATATAAATAATATGTAATTTCAGTTCATATTTTAAAGCAAATAAACTTACTTAATTGATTTCCAACATATTTATAGTCAACAGAAACATCATGGGGATAAATTGTCCAGCTAGAAGAAAGTAAACGAAAATTAAAATTTCTGAAATGTTTATGAAAGTTAATTGAAGAATATTGCAGAATACATATCAAGAAAAAATGAATGAGAACCTCATAAACTTACTAGAAATTAATCTGGCATTTTACATAATTTATTGTACAATTATCGACAATTTATACAATTATTAAACAATAGAAAAATGTTAAAAAGAAGATATAAAAGTTTTAAAAATTCATATACTTTTTCAAATTATTTTATTGCTAAATTAACACGATTTTTTACAATTAATTCATCAATTATATGCAAAAATAATTGTAAATAATAATAATTAGCATCATGATGTATAAAATTTTAAAAAAATTTCAGATTGGTATGTGATTTTGAAAAGAAAAAAAAAAGGCTAAAACTGCTCACATTTATTCAAAAAAGAAACTCTTAATATAGAATAATAATTAAAAAGTGATTTACACTTTAGAAAATAATTAAATTGAAACTTCAGTTGGAGTTTTACTAAAAGATTAATAGTCAATGCAGTTTGTAGTATTTTAATCTTTTTGTATGTATTTATAATATATTACGAAATAAAGTTATATTATACAATATTTAAGAAGTTAGAAAATTTCACATTTTTATTTTAGACACATGAGTTATAAAATAAATACTTTGAACAATGAAAAATTTGAAAACATTCACATCTCCATGTTTATCTAAAAGCATTTTAAATGTATTATGTACTTAATAATTAATTAACTATTTTAAGAAAATGTAGAAGTAATTTGAAACATGTTTTTAAACTGATAAGTTAATGAATTTTAATTATGAGCTAATACATTAATCATTGTAAAATGAAATGGAATTCATTAAATTTAATGAATTTGTAAATATGGATTTTGAATGACTAAATAAAATTCCTTTTTAATTAGCCCATAAAATTATGATAATTTAATATAATTACTTAGAAAATAATTTGTATAAAAACAAAAATATCAATTTTACAACCTGTAGTCAGTAACTGCTTTATTTTTCAACATATCCTGCTGTTTGGAACGTATAAAGTGAACACCATTTTTTAAATTTTGAAAATAATCTGCTTGAACTTGAAGCTATAAATAATGAATACAATTTATACATATTTTAAATAAATTTTTTTTTAATATTTAAAATAATAACATATTTTTTCAAAAAACACATACTTCTTGGTAATAAATATCTAAACTTCGATTTCGTGCAAATCCTGGGTGACCAGACAACAATGCAAGTGATCGAATCTGTTGTAAGCGAGAAAAATTTTAAATACCAAATAAGTTTTAAATACGAATAAAAAAAGGGTTTTGAGGTTAAGTAACACAATTGTTCATTTCTAAGAAAATTAAAAATATTTTGAAATAAGATGGAAGAATTAAAAATATTTGTGTTTACCTTAGATTGGGCAGATTCACGGACATTGTCATCACTAAGCCAAGGAATATCATTACCAACTGAGTTTAATGCACCACTCAGTTTGTGAAGGTAAACATTAACCTGCAAAATATTTAGGAAAATACCTACATATAATATATGTTTATATTTTAAGTTTTTATATTAGCAAAGACGAACTACAGTACATTTCAAATAATGCTCTAGTAAATGAAAGTAATTTAAACAAACACAATTTTTCATTATATATTAACTGTTTATTTATATTTTCTAAAATATATATCTCTTACAGTAAAATTTTGAAATTAAAGAAATATTTTGAAAAAAGTCCTAAGCATAGTTTTGTTAATTTCATATGTAATTAATAATAATCTATTATTTTAATTATTGATTGGTTGGTTGGATTTTATGGTACAAAATCCAAAATAAAACAAACTGTGCCAATTTAATTATTGAAACAATCTTGATTTTGA
This sequence comes from Latrodectus geometricus, assembly GCA_026290005.1. Taxonomy (NCBI): domain Eukaryota; kingdom Metazoa; phylum Arthropoda; class Arachnida; order Araneae; family Theridiidae; genus Latrodectus; species Latrodectus geometricus. The sequence continues at coordinate 13,504 of JAPDSC010113409.1, forward strand.
AATTTAAATCCAACCTAAGATTGTTTCATTTCTGAACAATTTTTTTAAATTTTTCAATTAAGAAAGGATATTTAAAAATACTTTATAGTTCATATTTTATAAGGGACTTAATAAATATTATACTTGTTCATTCTTACATTTTCTATTCAAGTAACATTTCATTAATATACATAATAATTTCAAAATTTAATGCATAAACTAAATACTTATCTCAACATAAATGTTTGGGGAAATTGAATTATATCAACATTAAATATTAAATTTGAAGTTATGATGTACAGTGAAAATTTTTCTACAACTTATACATAAACTTTCATCATACCTTCAAACAGAAGTTTTGGAGACTTAAATTTAAAATGTAAAATACTTATAGTAACACTTATATTAAAAAAACACAATCAATAAAAAAAATTGTACTTTAAATCTAACAAAAAACTTTTTAACAATTGAAAATTCATAAATTATTATTCATTTAAAACACAGTCATAAAGATACACTTTACGTTTTAACAAATAAATTTTATTAAAATGCAAAACACTTTCAAAATTACTTTTAAAAATGTATTTTTTAGAAGTGTAGACATTTAAAAGAAATCTTATTTTATATTAATAAAATATTTTAAACCAGATGAATATATAACTATTCATTTTATAATCATTTAAAAACAAATCTTAAGCCTATCACTTATAAACAATGAACATAATTTCAAAACGTAAAGTAATAAATCATTTTAAGTAACTATTTATTTACCTTTTCATGAGTACTTAGAGGAAAGTAGTGCTGAACATACATAGCACCAATTGCATGCCCTAAATATTGACTAGTAACATCAATACAAGATTCCCAATTGTCTTTATAATGTGAATTCAAATCTGATGTGCCTAGATCACATTGAAATAAAATTAAATAAAAAAATAAAAATAAAAATTATAGCATGAAACAAATAATTTACAAACTTATGCATAAACTTGTGAAGCAAATAATCTGGATAGTAATAAAAATTTAATTCTTCAAACTATGTATCTCATTTGTTGATATTTTGAAACTTTTTGATTCTGTTTTTAAAGACAATATAATTAAGGTGAGTTTTGCTGTTTATATCACTGATAAGATAACACCATGATTACCAAAAAGTGAAAGCATAGAAAAAAATCACCAAATGATTTTTGAAGCTTCATTTAAGAAAAAAATATGGTTATGTTTATTTAAAAGATTTATTAAAGGGTCCAAATAAAAGTTGGTAAAGAATTGTTAAGGATTGCCATTATTTTAGTTAGTATTAGTAGTATTTATAATACTGTTGTTTAACAATGATTAAGATTAAATCATTAGACTGGTGGAACACATTGTTTTATAGTTAAGTTTAACAAAAAGATCCTATCATAGGATGACATGTCTCTGTAATTAGTTAATAGAAAATATATTTACAAAGCTCAGCAGGAATTTAATAATGGTGATTTTTTATTATTCAATTTAAAATATTGATTACATAGAGTTACATTATTTTGACACCAAGTAGTGGAAAGCCAAACTACCTAACACTGTTGTAGAGGATTTTTATGTCTACATTTTAGGTTGCCTTCAGGAAGGACATTTTATAGATAGGAGACAGTATTAGCATGTTGCAAGAGATAAAATTCAGAAAGCACTCAAATAACCAGCCATAAAGAAGTATAATATCCACAACTTGCTGTTTCTTATAGTTGAACAATAGATTGGTTTAAACCCAGGACCTTATGATCCAACGAATATTGTCCTACTTTTAAGTCACAGCACATCCTCAAAAAAGTTACATTATTTTTGACACTGTAGCAAGCAGAGTAACAACATATGTGAAGCATTTTAAAATGCATAATGTAAATTGTCTTCTGGAAGGACTTTTCTTTGACAGTGGGCATTATTCACAGGTCACAAAGGAGCAAACTCAGAATATTTCTAAGCACCTAAACCGAAAAACATACAAACAGAAGGAAGAAAAGCTATATATGTGTCCCATTGTACAGCACTGGTTGGAATTGAACCTGGGACCTTATCCTCCAAAGAGTAAAACTTCACCACTAGACCACAGTGATCCCAAGTCACATTACTTAAAGTGAATAATATATGATATAAAAACTATGAATTAATCAATTAACTTGCGATTTTGCCAAAAAGGTTTTTGTGGAAAATGTACTTAAAAAAAAAAAAAAAAATTTTTAGAGAAAATTTGGTAAATGAAATCATATAAGAATTAAAAATGTCAATTTTAACTTAATGGATGATGGAGAACAAAAATGTGTGCAATTAAAAATGAAAAAAAAGCTTACCTTCCCAAGTCTGCTTGAAATGGTTGACAGCCAACCTGTACTTTGCAGAAGAATGGGATGAAAACGTGTGCATCAACCTCCACATATAGTAATTATTGAGAACACTGAAAATAAATTCTTACATTTACAACACATAAAAGTTTAGATTATGCAGTTAGAGAAATTTGTTTCAGTAGAATGAGGTAAATCAAGCAAGGATTATATTTGAAGAAATTCAAATAAGGAGAATGAAATAAAGGAACATCTTATAGGTCATTCATATTAGTGATATGTAAAGAAAGAAAAATATGATTCAGTTAATCTCCAGTATAGTAAGTCATTGTACAAATTTTATAGGCTCAGAATTTATCAAAAAATTTATGTTAAACTTATCTAATTAATTGTCTTAGATTACTAGTTGTAAACATAACACAAATTTAAATATGTTAATTAAAACATCATAAGAAAGATCTTTCCTAATGTAATTTCCATCTGAAATAACACTTTTATCATTCAACAAAATAACATTTTATTAAATATGAGGAGATTTTAATTAATTTACCTGTCATCTGTTGATGATATTATTTCAGATATATCTCTGAAATATTTTTCTGATAATACTGCAACCAATGTATCAGGTGTAACTACTTCAGGAAAGTAGCCTTGTAAAATATCTGTCCATGAAATCTAGAAGGAAATTTTTTTGTTAAATTAAAGGTTCTCACTAGATGGCAAATAAAAAAATGCTTATTTATAAAATTGGCACTTACACTTGAAGATAGCCTATCTAATTGCTGAACTGTTAATATGGAATATAAATCTTTTGTATTCCTCAACTGGTCAGGAGTTGGAGTGATCTACAAAAATAGAAGTTTTAGAAAATAACAAATTTAATTTAATAAACAATTATTTTTTAAATGAGAATTTATAATTTACTTTACAGGAATATTATAAGATACAAATACTGATTCATGATATTTTTGGAAAAGAACAGTTTAATTTAATCAATTCCTTATTATTTTCATTTATTAAATGGAATTTAACAATCATCATAATAAATTTGCAAGAAAACTTTTAACAAATAATATTTTTGTTTAGCATTGCAAACTGCTTTTTATTTAATACAAATGTGTGAACAGAATTTTATACCTCAAAAGAGCAAATATAAACATGAAGAACAAATATAGAATTTGAATTGAATGGATGATGTAGTATTTTTATAAAAAACTATTAGAAGCAAATAATATCACAAAAACAAATGTAAATTTATCATATTTTTTTACTTAAATAATAATTATTGATATAATTTAAATTAGATTTGAAATTTAAAATATGTAAATAAATAAGGAGAGAAATTTTCATATGGTGTATATACATTATAAATGACATTAAAAATAATATTGAATGCAAATATGCAAAAAATTATAAATAAAATTGTATGTTAATTTAGTATAATGTAATTTTCTTGTCTTGTCAAATTTAAGTTTATGTATATAAAACAAAATTTTGTTTTCTAAGATAAAATTATTGCAGAAAAATTTACTGTATGCATTTATTGTAATGCATTTACCACATTGTTGTGTTATTTGAAGGATATATTTACTGCTTAAATTTAAATAACACTGAAAGCATAGTTATTATTTTTTTATGGATTAGCTAATTTAGTAATAAAATAATTAGCCTATTACTATTATATCTTCATGATCAGCTGGAAAGGGTGATATGTAAAAATTAACACAGTTAAATTTAATATATTTACTTTTCTATAAACCAAATTATAAAATAAATTAAATATAATAACCAATACTTTAAAGAATTTTCTTTTAATTTTTCTCACAATACTTCTGAGAAAGCAAATACAAAATATAGTATACACAAATGTTGACGAAACATTGCAATCAAATAAATTAATTATAAAAAAATTTACAAAACTATAAAATTGCAAGCTTTAATAAAATCATGAAAAATTATGTACTTCTGTCTCATTTATGTAAGATAAATTTACATAATCTTTCATTTATGAAATACAGTATATTTTAAGTTGATGTTAGAAATTTGTAAATATATATTTACATACCTCTGCTATCCTTTTTTCATAACTGAAAACTTGCTCAGTAAATTTTGTGACTGCAGACAACTCAACATCCATTTCATGCACTGTATTCTTAATAAACTGCTGATATGCTTTAACATGCTGAAAAAAATTGATTATTTAAAATTAGAATTTTCTAATAGCTGAAAAATGTAATTGAAACAGACAAACTAGAGTTAAATATGAAGCAAATATAAAAGCATGAATTAATGCATATAAAAATAATACTAGAATGTTTTAAGATGTAGTTACAATTCTTTGTAAATGAGATATGTTAAATAAATCTCATTTACAAAGAATTTAGTGAAAAAGTCTGACCAGAAAAAAAAGACCATCTAGAAGGTTTAAAAGTAAAAAAGTATTTTGAAAAATAAAAATAACAAACATATCACAAACTGATCTACCAATTGTTATGTAATAATTTTTGCATTAAAAAATTTTGTCACAAATAAATAAAATTATATACCAGTTACATTATCAACTAATTATGTATAAAATGCACAATAATATATATTATAAGCCTTATGTGAGCATAATAAAACATGCAATATAGAGAAAAAAAATAGTCTTTTTTAAGGCCAGATTGTGAGAAATATAAAATTCTTCATGTTTAAAAACTCTTAGACATCAAGTTTCTAAATGTGAATAATTATAATTTTTAATAATGATTTAAAGTCATAAAAATGTCAAATTATACCTAACAACATACCAATTTACAATTAATTAATTTAAGAGTTGACAACAATTAAAAACATGTAAAATAGTACAGTTTCTAATGAATGATATTTAAGTAGTTTCACTTCTTTGGATTCTTATCTCAAATCATTTAAAACTGACACATTTTGTCTTATAGATTTAATTACTCTAAATATATAAATTTTCGAAATGTTGTATCCTACTTTTGTTCTTTGAAATAGGTTAAAATTTTATTAAAAAATTAAGGAAAAGCAAACAATTAATATTAAATTCTTTTCTAGTTTAACCATAACTTTTTTAATGTAAATAAATCGATTTCATTCTACTATGAATGTTGGCAAATTTTGGCTTTCAAATACAGTAAACTTTTTCAATACAAGAAAAAAAAAATGTATAAAGAAGAATAAAAAATATAATTAAGATCTGTTGATAAAAGATTAAATTATTTTTTTTAAAAAATATTAAATCTTAGCTTTAATAGTATTTAACATGCATAATATTATTTAATCAATTTACTGATCAATTTAAAAAAAGAAGGGAGTATTAATTAACTGGGTAGACCAACAAAAACTAAGATATTTTGGGATTAACATAAAAAATAAACAAATGAAACTTTATTTTATCATTAAAGAATAATTTAAATAAATGTAATAACATCAAATTAATAAAAAACTAAGTATTAAATGAAACATTATGTGTTAAATAACAGAAAAAATAATGAGGGAAAAAAAACACAATAATAAAAAAAAATGACGTCAATAACAATACCATAATTTACATAGTAACAAAGTTTGATATTTTACAATAAATGGATACATTAATTATAATTTTACAAAATGTAGTCTTTATTTTACACTTAAAATTGTAATAATTTCTTGAAAATATATAAACCTTAAGGTTATGATTTCCCTAGTCCTAATATAATAACTAATTTCTATTAGTTTGAATAAAGATAACTAAATAGATAAATACTACTAAAATATTTTACAATAAACCATTCAAAGATTTTTTCAAAGATTTTCAAATTTTTTGTAACATGAAAGCAATATTGTTTAATAATAAAGGACTGTTTAATATAATAACGCATTTATCACATAGCCATCAAATAGTATATAGACAATAATTTCAAGCAAGTGATAATAATAATTTTAATTAATATTATAATTTTTTTTCTATTTAGGTTCAAGCAATTGCAATTTAATTATTAAAAAAATATTACCGGTTCATTGTAAGTTTCATAGTAACGAGGACTTGGTAGACCAAGGCCACTAGGAACAAGCTGAAAAGAATGCATATTTTTATAATATAAATACAATAAAGAATTTACATTAATAAAATTTAATAGCTTTTAACATATATTGCAAAAAATGTTATTAAAATCCTATACATCAATATATATAAATTCAGTATCAACTAAAATAAAGGATAAGGAAACGAATATTAATATAAAATAAAAAAAAAAAAACAATATTTTATTGGGATTTTTTATTTTTCTATTTATTTATTTTATTTATTTATTTATTTATTTTATTTTTTATTTATTTATTTATTTATTTTTTTTTTTTTTGTATTTTATAATAAACACTTACAATCGTGAAGAATCGCCTACCTGCAATGTAATTTAGTATCATAATCAAAAAATAAAATCCACACTTGAGATAGTACCTTCTCCACTAAACATCCACAATAGTGAAGATATTGTGTGATTTAGGTCAAAGGAATACGTCAAAGCACAAGGGTTTTCAGCAGGATCAAGTTCTGAATTGACTAACTTCTAGATTTGGAAAATATGTTTTCTGTTCAAAATGACAATTGGTTACATTATTTCATTTTATTTTCTCACTTTTTATATGAATATATTATATTTAATAGCTAAATTTTACAAAATGCATGTTTCCAAAGAAATACATGCCTAATATAAATAACACGATTTGTAAATTACATTGAAACACTCATACAGCTGGCTTAAAAAGATTGCAATTTATTTATAATAGCTTATTGGAAATATTGCTCAAAATTTCACAAAAATAAGTATAACTATGGTTATGAGATTTCAAAAAATACTTATTGAAAGCCTGAGACAAATAGGTTTTTCAGCAAGGAAATCCTAGTAAAATTATCAGAATTAAAATATTTAATTTCATATTAAATAAGAAAATACACCCAGGAAAAAAATATTAAATGTTCACAACTCTTCTCTCTTTGGTTATCTAGATTGCATACATTGTAGATTTTCAAGAATTGTACGTGCTTAAGAATTTTTTTTTTTTTGAATTTATTTCTAAGCAATAAATAAGTACATTTCACTAATTTCACATTCATAATTATGAAAATCTACCACTGTTCGTATATTAAAGTAAAAACGCATATTAATATGTAATAAGAGAAATTATATACATTAATCATAAAATAAAATTAAATATTATCCTGTAACATGCATTCAATTTGAAGAACAAAAATTATAATAAATTTTTAAAATTATTTTAACTAAAAAATATTGAAATTTCATAGCCAAATTATTTGATAATAGATGAAATCACTCTATGTTGTTCAATTACAATCTTGAAAATTTTAAGCATTATTATCATCATTGCGCAGGAGTGATTTCTAACATTTAAAAAAATACTTTTGAATTTTTTCTTTTGCTTGTACAGGATTGGAAATTTTTAAAGAATTTAAAGGGTTTAAACTACTTTAATATAATTTCTACTCCTTTTCATTTTTCCTCCAAAAATTTCAAAAAATCGAGAGATCATAAAAAAATTCGGAAAAGTACAAAAGCAAATTAAATTATTCAAAATCATCGATAAATAAAAATGCGATTACTTATATTTAATAAATGAAGAAGAAATCGGAAAATACAAGTTATGTGAAATTATAATTTCGAATCAAATTAATAAAATTATTAAAAATTGAAATTAATTACATCAATGATATAAAATCAATTTTTCTCTTCTCAACTTCTGCAGAATAAATCGGAAATTTAGGGTCAAAAACAGTAAAAAAAAAAAGTGATAATTTAAACGCCAAAAGTAAATAAATTTGTGTATTTTACGCGTTGTTCCAATCGCTTACAAATCATTAAATGAAAATAGAAATTAACAACTTCCTGATTTGGATAAAATAAAGACGAAATCGAACAATCCCGACAACTGACCGACGTCCTGCTACTTGTAGGAGTAATACAAAATAATGAACTCTACATTATTTTTATTTGTATGTGAAAACAATTGGCCCCTTATTATATACATTCTTGGCAAAACATAATGCCTTTCATTAATGACTAAAAAGGTCAGAAATTTCTAGGGAAACGTAATTTTTTTCTTTTTTCAAACTGAAACCGAATTTGACGAAAATAATGTTTCTTCACATAATTTTAACAAAATTATAGCATAGATATTATAAAATAATATACACTTTTACAAACAATGAATTATTAATAAAAAATAAAATTGTCAGTAAGCAGAATGTTACTAAAGTGCTTAGAAACCAATATATTTTTTTTAAAACAAAGAATTTCTGGATTATAGTAATGTGTATAAAGCATATCTCATATTTAAATATTAATATATTTATTAAAACTAAACGTATAAAATATTTTGATTATTTTCAGCTTTAAATTATTAGGAAATAAAGAATAAGGAGCAAAAACTTTTTAATATTGAAATTTGTTACCGGGAAAAAATTATTAATAAAATAATAAATTCATTACACAACCTATTATTATATAATGATAAGTAATTTATCATCGTAATATCATAATA
>JAPDSC010113411.1:0-10658 GCA_026290005.1 Latrodectus geometricus
TTAATTATTGACTTGAAACAAAGTTCTCTAAAAATATCTCTTTTTCCATGAGTATGTGAGCACACAATACTTCCTTGTATTTAACCTTGAGCTTGACTTTTTTATTTAGGTTGAACCTGCTCTGTGGGAATCTTCCTAATTTAGAAGCAGTGATAAAGCAGAAGATTGATAATACTTCATTTGCTATTCCCAAAGATATCATTTCATTGGGAGGATATTGTGACCTTCTATATAGCATATTTAATGTGACCCTGCTGCAGAACTGGCGTTATAATCTTTGTAAATTTAGGTAGCAAAATGTTCACATCTGGTGTCTAGTTGACAGCTTAACTATGAAGGTTATTTTGAGCAATCACTGCATTACTGTTTTCAGAGAGTATATCGTATATAGTGCAATGAATTCACGCGTGATAGTCAAAATAACAGAAAAATTCTCGAACAACCATTCTGAATCATATTAATTCAAGAAAGCAACAATCACTTGCAATGCTCAAATGATGATTAGAGATGAATCTGGGACTCTGGTGAACTGAGGAGAGTGTGTGATCCCATTTCTAAAACATCTTAAACTCTAATAACATCTCTTTACTCGATTGAGAATAATAACTTTCCCCCTCCATGGCTCAGAAATATAATAACCTGTTTGCGAAATGATATTTAAACATTTTTTAACTGTAGTGTGAACTATAAAAATTTTCTAAATTAGAGAGAGAGAAATTAATTGGATTATATAAAAATCCATATTTTCCACAAGCTTTATTATAGATCAGTATTCGGGGATGGATGTGTTGTGCATGCACTTTCTTTCTCTATCTCTCTTTCCTTTCTTTTCTCTTTTCTTGTGAATGGTTGCCTACCCTATAAATGTATTGCATGTGTGTACTGAGGAACCCGGACTCCACACCAAATTACAGTTCAGTTGGAAAAGTGGAGCTTATACTGCCAGCCAAGCTGCTACAAGACAACAACAATATAAATAGTCAATAATATTACATTTAAAAACAAAATGTTAATAATCTGGGGAAAAAATATGCCTACCTTATGACTCTGAAAGGTAACAGGATTAACACCTGATGCAGTTGAAGATCACCGTGCTGAGAGGAATTTATATTACATTTAGTAGAATCCAAAGTGCACCTTGGAATGGTGTATCAGGTAAAGAAAAGTTTCAAGTTAATACTTAGTTTCATCGTTAAATCGTAATTCAAAATTGCGAGGAAGATAGCTTGTGCTTAGAGATCTCGATCAGCAGAACTAGGCCACTGGACATGAAACCCAACTATCTATGTATACAATTATTTTTATTTGTAAACTATAGTTTTAACTTCAGCTTGATATTTTCCAGAGTTAATTACACCTTTGAACAAGATTTGTGTGTAATAATACAATTAAAAATTAATTTTTTTTTCCATTCAACATCATTGAAACTTTATTTTGAAAAATTCATCGCATTTAAATTCAGAAATAAAAATTTATATTTTAGTATTTTATAAGAAAAATCAGAAAATATTTCAAACTGATCTCGGATAACTATTATGAATTTTTTAAATAAATATTAACACAAAAATATTTTTTCAGCTATAAAAAATTTTAATAAAGGGAGAAAAAAAGCCCTTTCGACTTATGAGTCATTGCAGCTTAATGAGAGCAAAACACATCCATTAAAGTTTGATTTAGATACATGAAGTGAGTTATACGAGTCTAGATGAGATGAGAAATAAAAATAAAATGAGAAAAGGAAACTTCTTTCGCCAAAGGGTGAAACTGTATCTTCCTGTTGGATTTACTCCGTTTTTCAGACCACTTAAGTTATTGCGTTTGGCAGTGCGTCTCTTTTAACTTAATAAATCGGATCAAAGGCCATTTTGAACACGAAAATGCAGCGGAGATTGCTCGCCAAAAAATCCAGCGTCCTCTGATAAGTCGGCTTGTTTGGCGAGCATAAAAATGAAAGGCTATTGTGTCTTGCGCCTTAATGGACTAAAAGGATAGCGCTGTCTAAGATTAGCCTTATCTAATGGTGATGGATGGTTTGATGTTGAGCAACCATTTCTCATGTCGTTTACTGAATGAGATTTTAATGTTGGTATTTTCCAAAATAAGCAACCCAAAGGTATCACTGGGATTTAACTTTGTCGTGAGAAATAGATAGTCAACAATGTCCATCACCACGTACTGATACCAAAGGCAAACGTCATCCATCATGTTTGGTAGTTTTTTTCTTTTTCTTAATGTGATGAATTTGCTCACAAAGAAAATGGCTATCGTCTTTATATTTTTCGAATGACTGGAATTCAAGCGCCGAAAAAGTAGCAAGCAAGGCAATTCATTGCTAAGTATTAGGTTGGAGAAAGAATAAATTCATTATTTTCACGTGAACTTCAAGACTTCAATTTATATGGTTCACCATTTGATTCACTTATACAGTTTAAAACTGTTTTAGGGTCTGTCTTTAATTCCCATATGATATTGCGACTGATATCTTGCCTGTCAAAATCGATCATTTCAGTGATTTTATCGACATTTTTAACGAGGGACTTACCTGTGTGAAGTGCATTTTCAACATGAAATATACTTGAGTTGAATCGACTAAGCCAAAAATTTACACAGTTGACTGTTATAGTATCGTAGTAATAAACGCCATGCACAGTTTAAACCCCCTGACTTGCATTTTCTCCTTCATCAAAGAAAAACTGTAAAATGTACCGAATTTTTTCTTTATTAACTTCCATTTCTAATACCCTGTAAGGCATAACTGAAATAGACAAAACAAAATATCGTAAACATATTTTTAGTGCAAAATGTTACTTTTAAAACGAGCATAAATCAAAAATTGTTTGACCGATGTTTTACGAGATATCAATCACAATAACCATCTACCACAAAAATAATGGATATTTTTAGTGCTATATTAATTGGTTTAGTTTATCCATTTTTTGCACGGGGTGGTTAATTAGATCGAGAGAACTACAAACATCCAAACCTTATGTGGGATCCGAACCTATGAAATATTGAACCGAGAAGACCAACTTGTTATCTATTTGGCTGATAGCCTGGTCACCACGACAATAACAGCATCTCTAATTTTAATTTTCTCAACACAAACTATTAATATTTTTCGTTGTTTAGTTTGCCGCTTAAAGGTTATTTTTTTCGACACTAGTTCTAATTAGACTTGGATTTTTAGTTTAAAGAGGATTCAAAACCCGTACAGCTATCATGGCTTGAACTGAGTCAATTGGTTGGTTGGGTTTTGGGGTGCGAGGCCCAATAAAGGACAACGGCTCCAAAACTTCGGTTACAATGTTTATTTTGTTTGTTTTCCAAAGCCCAAGCAATATTAAAAATTCAATAAAAGTATAAATTATTAAATACATAAGATAAAAATAAAAATTTAAACAGATATAATCACCTAAATATAAATTAAATAAAATGTTTAAAATCTATTGCTCTCTTAGGTAAAATCTTTTTGTGGGGAGGGATCCCAGACAAATCAAAAATAGCACTATTAAAATTGGTAGCGATTAAAATCTGACCGAAAGATTAAAATATAAAAATCATTGAATAAGTCTGAGCTTTGGATTGGAACTCACGAACTGTTACACCAAAAGCCAAAGTGCAAATCATTCGACTGTAAGTCTATATTTGTTGTTGTGGTGTGCCAGCCAGGCTGGCAATATGGGGTGCGTTGCTCCACTTTTTCAACTGAACCATATTTGGTGTGGAGTCCGACTTCCTCAGTACACACATGCCATAGGTACCCGTTTGTAGGGTAGGCAACCATTCACACACAAAGAAAGGACAAAGACAAGAAAGAGAAAGAGAGAAAGTACATCCATGCCCGAGTCAGGATTCGAAACCAGGTCCCACCCATCTGTAGTCAGGTACGCTAACCACTAGACAGGTTGGGCGGCAAGTCTATATTTCTTATATACCATCAAAAATTTATAAGAATGCTTACTATATTTCTGTGAGTAGCACTACAAGATTTCATTCTGGAAGAATTCAAAATTGTTATTCCTCTTCGACTGATACATAAATATTAACATTAAATTTGACTATCAAAAGAAACATGATAATACAAACTAGCACAATTAACAATAGCAACTAATAAGGCATCTTAAATTTAACTAAAATGTATTAAATATTTATAAAAATTTATAAAAAAAAATAATAAGACAATTATTATAATGCGTATTCTGGAACTATAATCTGGAACTATTTTCTTCATCTATCTGTTCACGTCGAAATATATATATTCTATTAGCTTATTTCTTCCCTTGTAAAAAATAAAGATCATGCAAAATTTATTTTCAAAAATGTTTATCTATTGTCCTAAATTCAGAGCTGAATAATTACTGCAATACTAGGCTGTTGAATACAAAATAAGATTTGATTCTGCGGCTAAATTATACTCAGTCTATTATCAAAAGAAATCAGATTTACCCAACACTAAATCTTTGCTGTCACTTCTTGTTCACGTAGCTCTGCAACTCTGAAAGAAAATAAAATTAATTTTGGCTATAATTAAACATAAAATAAAACTGCCACGAAAAATGTATTCAATGCATAAATTATTATCAGAGCTAGCATTTAATTATTCAATTACATTGCTGTGAAATTTGACCAGACGACGTTAGTAGTCGGTAAAATTAGTTTATAAGTACTTTTTGAATAATTTTTACGCAATAATTTCTAAAGTCATTCTAATTTTTAAAAAAAGAAAGAAAGTAGCTATATTCCAATTTTTCTAAAATTTTCGGTTTTTTATAAAGATTTGTCAAAAGTGTGCTTTAAACTAAATAAATATAAGGAACTAAAAAGATTGTAAGTGAATTTTGTGCTTTGGACTTTGAAGTTTGATAGGTTAGTTATAAAAATTTTTCTTTTTATAGCCATAAATTTGCACAAAAAAGCAATTAAATTAAGATTTAAAGTTTAAAATGTATTCCGTATTATTGTAACCATACACTGCCAAGGTTGAAATCAAATACACGAATTATTAAGTTATTACAAATAACTTATTTTCAGCGATATATATTTCGGAAAGTTTACTCTGATAAAAATCATGAGACGTGTTAAATTTATCTTAGTAATTCCAATTTGATAAAATACTTCTTGATATGTTAAGTTCACATTATATCGCATTAACTTACATTTATATTGAAATTAAAGGCAAGGTAAAAACTTTTGAATTTTAAAATGTTGATTAAAATTTTTATTAAACTTGTGTTATTAAAATTTTAAGGTCAAATTTATAAATTTAATGTATTTAGTGTAAACAATAATAATTATAATTAGTTTGAGTTTTATTTTTGAACATAATTAATCTAAATTTAAAATATGTTATGATACAAATTTGTTGGATTTTTAAAAAGGCTTGAAACTTTTAATAACTTATTAATAAAAGGAAGGTTATGAAAGAAATTTAATTGAAATTTTATGAAAAATTTTTAAATTTTAAATGTCAGACAACAATTTTTCTTTTGTATTTTACTTTAAAAATTTCTTAGATGTATAATCTTGGATATATAAAATATAGATAAAAATATATAAATAAAGAATTTTATAAAATATATTTAATAAATATTAAATATATTCTATAAAATTCAGAAGTCAGATAATCCAATTTTGATTTACTAATGGTTTTAAGATAAATTGAGTATAAAAAGAATCCCTATTTTTCATTCTAGAAACCATAGTATTCCGGTTGTCATTTATCGTGTTTAAAACATTCATTCAAGTTAACTAATCACAAACAAATTTTCTTCTATCGAAAAAGCGTGAAAGTTAAAAAAATTGTGAAAACTTAAGTACCAAAATCATCATTTGATCTTGATACAAAATTTAAAAAAATTAGGTTAGTTGATCGCAGTACATTTCTAACCATTCTATTAACCATTTCTATCGACTAATTTTACAAACATAGCCCATTCTTTGATGTTTTAGTAATAACAAACTAAAGGAAATTTTAAATTCAAGAAAGTAGAAAGTTTATATCTGATCCATGTATATCTGAATGAAAGGGCTTATGTACGTTAAATTTCTCTAAGCTCCAATGTAACAATGAATAGAGTCAGGTCAGTTATTTAAGACATTAACAATGAATATTTCACATCTGTTATTGACCTTAAAGTTCATAATTGAATTTATTACATGATTTATTAAACCATGATATAAAAACAACAAAATTAAATGTTACTTTTTCAAAAACGAACATGATTTTTAAAATCGTGCAATATTTTTTCTTGATTCCAAAACATCTTAAGTTTTCTTAGTAATTGGAGTTAACGTTTTTAAGAGCTGTCAACGCTTACTTGAGATGTCTAGAATAATGATAATTTTTCATCCAAATTATTTCCCCTTCTTGTCAGATAAAATGTAGTTCATATAAAAGAGTTGCAGTAATCACTCTTAATGGCGATGAAAAATTTCTAAACTGATAAAATTCCTTAAGTTTGAATTTATTGAAGAAATATACCAGTGTTCTATTTTCTTTTTTTAAAATTATTTTTCTTTATTTATATTTAACACTTTTGTATGCCACCTAATTCTTAAAGTGGGTCGTCAAATTTTAGAAATGTATATAGTAAAAATTATAATGCTTTTTTTTATAACGAGCAAAACTTGTTTCAATCAGAGAAAAATATATCAACTCTGAAAACGTACAAACAAACATTCGAAAGTGGATAACTTACACAGAGATCGTATTTCCCCTCGTGTAGAAAGAGAAATATTTCTATGAGCATGAATTGGAGTTAGACCTCCAATCTCCTAATCACAATCTCTTGGAACCATTTCTTAATATTGTTGGTCACATTGCTATGAGAGACCATAGAATATGCAATTGATGTACTTAACATAGTTTGCTCATCTCAATCTGGGCTTTCTTGCTCTGGTCCCATTAGCTTGTACTTGAAGAGTCTAAATTTCATGGTAGAGAGATTCTTACAGGATATGTGGCCGACAAAATTTTATACGATTAATTTTAGCATTTTTAATTATATATTATCCTTGTATATACTTCAATATGCACAACATCCAAATGTTATCCATCCCAAGCTTACCAATCTTCCATGTTTGTTATTTAGGCAGGGTTTAAAAAGAGTTAAGCATGTCCTCAGTCATCATAGTTTATGAACTTTGTACATACAAATAAAGAATATATAAGTATTATATAAGTTCAATTTGACTCAAATTGGATTACCCCCCACTATTATTTTACTTATTAACTCTTGATTTATCATTGCTTGTTATTATTAATCGTTATAATGCTCATGAATTTGATTGTTTTGTTCTTAATGCAAAATATCAAAAATTCATTCCTCCTTTTAAAATTTTTTCATTTTAAAATTATCAGTAGAGAAAATATTTACCCTCTATACTACATTTTCACAAGCTAATTTTTTATAAAAAAAATAGCTGCTTTTATTATTTTATTTCTATTTACAAAGGTGGCTTATTTTGCCCACCATCCTGAATGCTTCAACCTTTTGAAAGTTGGCTATCGGTTCCACTGTTAACAGTGATGCAAGGAGCACAAGAACTGGACATCTCATCTATGCAGTCATGTCCAATTTCGGATGACAGTAGTTTCAGTATCATAAGTGATTCTCAACCCCACTTGATTTGGAAGGAAGTTAGGACAGAGTTTCATCTCAATAATATCAAGGGAAGAGAACGTTATGCTGGTTCTGGAGATTCCGTCTGGGAAAACATTGCACTGAACGGTTAGATTAAGCAACTCGTTTTTAGCAAAAGTTCTATAACTGGAGATCGTTATTGTAAAAATGTGTTCCTTCTTTATGTGCATATATTCTGAGGTGCCAAGGGAACAAACTTTATTTTTAATGGATTATAATACATGTCTAAGCAGAAATCCTGCTGTCCTGAAGCTACTAGAAGAAGAAGATACTATTCGAATGTATTGAGCAATGTATTTTTTTATTTAAATCACATAGAACAAGTGTGGAATACTTTGGTCAGATGCTTTCCTGCACTACATACCCGGGAAACACCCTACAGTTAAAATAGATGCTGATTGATGGATGGACACTCTTATTGTGCAAGAACTGTTGGACAATCTGGTGCTGAGTAGAGAACGGTCATAAGTTATTACTATAGAAATGGTATAAATATTCCATATTAAGAAATATGAGCTTGTTGTTGCTCTTTTTTAGATAGACAATCATGTGTAACAATGTTATGAGTTCAATAAAACTTTTTTACTCCATATTGTCTGCAATGTATTCATCTTTGCGCAACGATGTTTTCTTCATTGTTTAAGTACAAAATGTAGACTTGCATTTCTGGATTTCATGTCTATGAGATGGTTTTTAGTAAAGTAAAAAGACCCTGTTGTTAAGCTTCGAAAACCAGTGTATACTAAAATTTTCTGTATATAAAAAATATTAATCAAATGCATATTATTTATAATAAATAGGTAATGAATTCCTTCAAATTTTATTCTGTAACTTAACCAGAAAAAAACTATAATATGCTTTTTGACCGTGGCCATTAGATATTTTTGATATTTGTTTTTATCTATGCTTAATTTTGTTGAATTTGCCGATTGTTGTAATTTTCTTCATACAAGGATTGATTCAATGTATGGTTTATATAGTGAATAATGAACTATAACAAACATTGTTTCTCAAAATGAGAATCAAACGAATTCTTATATTGAAGGAGAAAATGCTATTAAACTAATGCAAATTCGGGAAATTTTGTTCATAAGTACTACCAATACAAATAATCTCAAATATCCAGGATTATCTATTTCTGTAAAGTGCAGAGAGATATATCAATAATAAATCCTATCTATCAAAAGCTGCTAAATAGAGAGGAAATATTTTTCTTTGATTATTCAATTCAGAAACAACATTCTTAATCAATCCATCCAATTCTATTTTGGACATATTTGTTTTTCAATTTCTTATTAATATCTAATTTGTAATGAAATTCTAAATAACACATTACAAATTATTAGAGATAATGCAATGAAATGAAACTCTCATGTGCTCGTATATATATATATATATATATATATATATATATGTATGTATGTATGTATGTGTGTGTGCTGAAAACTTGATCCTAGATTTATCCGAAACAAATTATAGGCAAAAATGTTTATTACGCAATAAACCTCTGTGGGAAGTTAATAATCCCGTTACTATATACAGTGTATTGTCTCTGAATTCGAAATAGCAAGGGCTATACAAATTGTGTAGCGCTGCCCATTATTTATGCAACATGAAGGTGCTGTCGTAACAGTATACATAGCGAGTATTGTGTTTGCTCTGTTGGAATTACTAGTATTGGCAAACTGCTTGATTTAAAAGCCTTCTATTATAGGTTAGCGGCACATGGAACAAATCGTAGGTGAGCGAAGCATGGACTATTCAATTTATAAAATCGTCAAACAGATAGGCTTTTCAAGATCGACAGCGTCAAAAGTACACCAAGAATACATGGATGGTGGGCAAGAAACTAGCGATCGGACATACTGTAAAGAACAATTAGCCTTGAAAGTGCGTGATATGAGACGTCTTAGGCGTATTGTAGGTAGCTAGCGAAACCAAACATGAGCTCAAATTACCACCCTGTTGATTGAAGGTACTGGTCGGACAGTCAGTAAACGGACTGTTCAACGGTCGCTTCACTATAAGGGATTCGGGAGCAGCTGTTGACCTACTAGAGTACCATTGATTAATACTCGCCATTGGGCTGCACGTCTTGCCTGGGCAAGAGATAACAGACACAGGAGTGTAGAGGAAACAGGTAACATGGAATGATTATTCTTGATTACGACTATTTAAAGTCAATGGGTGGCTGAGAATATGGCGTCTGACTCATGAAACCATGGATAATGCATGCCAGGTTGGAACTGTACAAGGGTATGATGGCTCAATCATGGTCTAGATTTTTTCGTAATGGGTTCGTTAGTGGATTTTACTTTAACTTTTATGTCATAAAGTGGTTACCTAGAAGCCCAAACTTAAATCTTATGGAGCATATTTAGGATATTTTGAAACAAGGTATAAACACAGTACTAACAGACCTAACTGAATTATGGACAGCCTTAGCCAATATTTGGCAAATCCTTCCCGAGGAGCGTTTCCAGAAACTTGTTGAATGCATGCCTCGTAGTGTGGCAGCTGTTATCAAGGCCAAAGGAGGCCTAACTCGTTACTTGGTAGATATCCCTATTTCAGTGGAACTTCAGTGTAATACGGAAACTCATGATTTGAGGAGTAATAGTTCCTACTTACAATGTTTTATTTATAATAGAATTAAGAATAATTATTCCTGTGTCTTGCCTAAATAATCAAAAGGAAATTTTCTTTTCTTCTTCTTTGAAAAATTTCTGTTCAATAAAGATTTAATTTTAGGTGATATAACTTGTGTGGCGGGAATTTTCTTTGATTTATATAAGGTAAATGCTTGCACATTAGACCGAAACATTCGTATTAAATTGTATTCCAAACAATGCAAAAACCAAAAACCAAAGTGGGTAAGGATTACATGAGATGCTTAAAAAAAGACCAGAATGCAAATCATGCAATTGGGGCAACTCACAAATCTGGTGAAAAGCAGGCATCATTCATGACCAGTCAACAACAATGATATTATCAGGTCTTGTTGCTGCTGAATTT
>JAPDSC010113412.1:0-15760 GCA_026290005.1 Latrodectus geometricus
GTAAAATGACGAATGAATGACTTGCAGAAGGGATTCATGAGAACGAGAAAAAACTAATCATTTACCTAAAATATTATAAAAATTCCTCTTAAATATTTATGACCATGAAATGTTGATTTTATAAAAGATAACGCAAATATATAAATGAACACAACTACGATGAAGCAGAGTTTTGTAGGGAATATCATTACGACTTCGTATGCTCTAAATTAACTTTGACAAAATTTCTCATAGTGTAATATGCATTTATTCATCATTTTATAGAGAAAAGTTTTTAACATAGACAACTTTTTTAATGATTTTTCTCATTCTGCCCATGAAAATGTTACACATTTTGCATACTGTATGTCTTTTTACGTTGTCTTTTATATAATTGTTTTCTCCTAGGAGACTATACTATTAATATAGATCATTCCCGTTTAGTAGTTGACAAGAAAATTTATCAGAAATGTTTCTGCCATAAACTTATAAACATGCTGATATTGACAACAGCATAGACTATTCAAATTGAATGATATTTTTGAGATTTTTTGTTTAAAAATGTCTACCTATATCGAAAATTATTCTCAAAATTTTAAAACTTAGTCTTTTGAAAGTGCCACGTGTTCCTTATTAATTTTTCTTAATAAAAAACATGGCTAAAAAATGTAAAGAAAAGCATTTTCTTTATATTTTAGGGTTTCCCAATTTGATAAAATTGTTTTCGCAAAAATAGTTTTACTAATCAGTTTATCGTTAACAATTTGTATTGATAATTAAACCTGCATCTTGGAGATTACTTTTAACTTGTATAAATTTGTATTAATTGTAATTAATTCGTATATTTCAATTAATACAATTAGTTATATTTAGGAAAACATTTTTAGTGAAAGACAAACTTATTTTTGGCAATCATAATATCTGAAAACTATGAAAAATTTTCCTATTGATTTTTTCGTGGAAATTAGAGAAAAGTTTATACCCTGTTTATAAAACTGGAAGAAGATAGAGAGAAATATTGGATATTGAAATAAAAGGTATATTAAATACTAGTTAATTATAGTATTCGAAGAATACTGAAAAATTTATTTTTACAGCATTCCAATTCATATAAATATGTTTGGAAATGACTGCTTAAAACAACTATCTTAATAATTTTAAAAGTGAGGTGTCAAATTTGACATTTAAATACCAAATCTAAATGTTTCTTTTCTTTACAGGATTCCAAAACAAATTGTCAGTTAATTATTTGAATTCCATGGTTAATAAATAAAAATGTATGCATATTAGTAAATCACTGTAGCGTTATCTGTACAGTACCTTTGGCACTAAAATAACATTCAGTCTTGTAAAGTTGCCAAAATGAAAAATCTTAAAATCTAGTGTAACACGAGTGTATTATCAAGAAAATGTCTGGTTTCACCAGACAGACAATCAGAAGACTCATGAGTAATTTCATCAATGCTTCTAAGTAGAAAGTATAGAAAGCATTTAAGTTTAATAATATATATCTATTTTTTCATAAATGGAAATATAATCTGGTAGTATACAGGTGCTTTATTGAACTCAGCAAATCGCATTTTGTCAAAAATATAAAATGCCGACCTCTCAGAATTATGGACAAATTATAGGAGCGCGTCTATTGTTGTTGTTACTAATTTTAGATTGCATAGTAAAGTTATGCAAACTTCCATAAATCCACAAACATATAAAAATTTAAAAAAAATAGAGGATCCAGAAGGACCTATCCTTTTAAAAATTTCAGCAAATATAGGCAGAGATTTGACTGTCAACCTCACACCAATGGCACTCAGTGAACTATTCTGTTCCTGCTGAGATGGATTATGAAAGATGAGAAAGAAGTGTGAAAGGTTTTAGGTAAAAACCGAAAAGATTCGCTCTAGATTTTTCCAAAGTACCACTGGTTATCGGGAAGGACCCATCCTAGTCTGTTTAATTCCATCTTTTTTAAAGGAGGAGTACTCGCTATATGAGATAGCACCACAAGGGCTACCCCCTTTTTGACAGCAGTCTTGGTCGGGTAATCGGATTTGTACCTAACTCGACCCCAACAACTGAACGAGTTTAGCTAAAACAAGTGTGACCGAAACATCCCACCATTTAGGCGTTTCTTCTGATACAGTGCATAAACTCATGTGACTCTGTACCTCAAGAAATGTTCAAAAGTTGTTTTATTTTGAGTCGAAAACTCTTTTGACGTGAATATACGATTCATTAGGTCCACAGGGATAATAAGTAGCTGAAGTCAAATACGTATTCCACATAACAGTCCAAAGTTCATCAGTTTCTTTCTCTGGTGATGAAATCTCACCCGATGTGAAGAAGAATATTGCGATATGATAAATAATCCTTTTTTTTAATGTTGCGATTCAATCTTTTTCAAAGCCAGTGATGTACAACCAGCATTTATCCTCTGCACAGGTAGGATTTTGAAAACTTTTCATCTGGGAACAACGTTGAAAACCATTTTCTGTATGAAATAACTGCACAATTTCTTCATTTAAACTCGTTTACGTGTTACTTACGTCCCCTATTGAACGTAAATGGGTTATAAAGCCAATTTTTTTTCATTTCACATCACCTTCTTCCTAACGTGTAAATTGCACATTTATAGACTGTCATTTTCTTGACGAAGAAACATTAAATTTAATCATTTTAGTGAAATAGAATTACTAGAATGGATATATTTTTAAATTAATATAAGATCTGTAACACAACTTGTTGAATATCCATTTTAACCAAAACTGAATAATGGATCATTTTAATATTTTAATATAACCTTATTGTATTAGGCCTTATTGATTGTAATTTGAATAAGTATCTTTAAAATAATAAAGTAGGTTATATAGTTCTCTCGTACGATCTCTAATAAAATTTCAAACTAGATTTCGCGGAGAGTCAAAATTATCTTAATCTATCAACAAAATTATATATATAATTTCTCTTTTTTCAGCTAAATAATAATCATCCATAATTTAATCTCTCTTTCACTCTCTCTTCATTAATCATCTAAGATATCTCCTTTTAATTTGATTAAAATACCTTTCAATGTACATTTCGACTTTTAAAATTAAAATATATTATTGTTTAATTTGTTGTATTTTCAATCAAAACATAAAGATACTGGTTTGCTTAAATTTGTGTGTTCTGAAATCCTAAAATACGTTTTCTCAATCTGTTTCAGTCTTTGAGATGCAGTTGTTTTTATAACTAGGTATTAATACCATCTCATGTCCCAATATTACTTTGTATTTTTGAATATGCTGTTAGAAATTTATAGTTTTCAATATGAATAAATAAATAAATATACATATTTAAATTTTGCATTAAATAAAACTCCTTTTTTGAAAATTGATTGTTTTTTATTTTACTAATTGTATTATATTTTGATTGAAAATTGGCAATATTTTAATTCCAAGCAATAAATTAAAATATATTGTTTAGAAATTATATTTAGTTTATTTGCAAACTCTGTTTATTTAGTCTGATTTCAAAGAAGCAATTAATGTTTACTTTATTTGAGGACAAAATATATAATAAAATAGTAATCTGCATTTCAATAAATGAATTTTTAACATTAAAACTTTGATTTGTTTTTTATGGTAATCCTAGCTCTTTTTGTTTTATATTCGTAGCTTTAAATAATTCAATTTAATTCTTTCACGTGAGAGAACGAATTAAAGTTTACTAAAATATTCAAAATGAAATATTTATTATGATAAAGAAAAATATAATATGAATATTTGAAAAATATCAAAAATATTTTTTTTTTGTAAAGGAGATAAAATAATTGATTTTATTATTAAAAAAATTCATAGAAATTTTATCAACTTTACATAAACTGTTTTGTCATCAATATTTTATTTTATAATTTTTACATTAAATATGTGCGTTTTGCATTATTATAACATAATTTATAAAATTATTCTAAACAAATGTTTTATTAATTTTTTTAACATTGTCTCTCTATAGGAGAATACAAATAATATAATACAAATAATAAATACAATAAATACAATATTTAATAATAATAATATAAATACAATACAAAATAATACAATAAATACAATAAATACAATAATATAAATATAATAATATCTAATGTTGTTTTTACAATTGAAATGTAATGCATTTAAGTACCAAAATATTAGTAATATTTTAATTGTAGAGTAATTCATATGTATGTACTATTTTTAGATCATATTTTATTGAATGATGTTATATATTAATACTTTTCAAAGTAAATAAGTACACAACACCGATTATTTCCTAAATTAATAAGTACAGCACGTTTCTTAATTGTATGAAAATTATTTCTTGCAAAATTTTGTGACTGAATATTTTAGAAAATTTCAAAAAAAAAATTCACATCAAATAAATTTAAATGTGATTATATCTGCAAAAAACCATTTATTAGAAAATGACTTAATGGGCAAAACTTTATATACACATTTTAACAACTCTTGAAGAACGTGTGTTATTGTGTCTACACACACACATAATAGATATCTTTAATAAAAAAGTATTCAACAGGTGTCAAAACAATTGTAGAAAGCAAAACGACTCATACACAAATGCTTTGTTTTTTTATTAAAACTAAATAAGGATAACTTTTACCACTTTGTTTTTCTGCCACTATTGGAAATGTAACATATAAATCTAAAACAATCAACGTATTATTAACTAAAATATTTTGTCTGCTAAACCAAAATTGATTATCAGCATTACATTAAACATTAGAATTTTATCTCGGTTAAATTTTAAAATGAATCCGCATAGTTGTTAAAACATAAACATACTAACTCTAAGAAATTGATAAAACTTGCAATGTTCATTGTTAGTCATCATTCGCATGCTAAATTTTCGTGTGATAAGTACTTTTAAAAAAAATTATAACAGTCGTTATTATTTGATAGTGAGATTCAATATTTACCTAATTTAAGTTATATCAATATTTAACGAAGTAAACACTTACTGTTTAATGAAGTTGGATAATATTATAAAAACATATTAATGTTTGAAGTTATAAGATTATCTGTATATATACATAATACTGTTTTGTAAAAGATTAATTATGTTAATTAAGTATATTTTTAAAAAGGGTTCTGCATATTTCAAAATGCATATATGTATCTCTCTAACGGAGACTCTCAGATATTTAACTATTACATTTATAGCATTAATTATCTTTCGTGTTTTCACTGCTGGTTTAGGCAGAACTTTAGAATAAATTGTGTTATTTTAACAAGATGTCAAAGAAGTTTTATAAAGTATTAAATAAATTAATTTTTCGGTTCACTGTTTGGCGATTTAATTTGAATAGTAATTTTTTATACGCAGTTGTGTATTTTGATTTTTAGAAACTTATATATGTAATATGCTAAATATAAACAAGGGTTATTTGCATGAGATGTAAACAACAATGATTGGAGTAGCAGAACAACGGTTTCACTAGTAAATTCATTAAATGAACATTAATATATTTTTCACATTAGCATGGAATCTAGATTTTCATAAGTAACATGCAAAAGTTATATGCATGAAAACATAAAAAACAACATGTTTACAAAAAAGGTAAATTACTTAGATGAATAGTTGAAAGTTTATATATGCTTATTTTTTTCATTTTCAAACATAATTTTAACATTTCATCAACATGTGTTTTATTCCCTTAATAAAAATCATTTTGAGTTGTAGTTTACTTTATTATTTAGGAATATAATTAAAATAATCAATAAAAATGTAAAAATGAATTTTAATTTACATGAAAAAACAGAAAGTTCTTGCCGTTTTTAATAGCCAAAGTAACATGACCTATGGAAGGTGTAGCCAATTGTTAGTCCAGGATACTATTACCTTCACATCAAGCACCTTCTATTAAAGTGTCTTTAGTTGTGCAAGCACATTTCTGTAAAACTTGGGGTTATTGGATGCAAGGAAATTCGTCAATGCTTGGGGCAAGTCTGCCTCATTGCTGAATTATTTTCCACGAAGATATATGTCCAGGGAATGGAAGAGATGATAAATTGATGGTGCAAGATCAAGCATGTAAGGTGTGGCACAAAGTTTTCCAACCAACTCGCTAAATGATATTCCTGTCCATCCGGAACGATACGTGACCTCTCGTAATCAGCAAAGAAAATACATTCTTGCTATCAACTAGTGCAGGATTATTTTGTTGCTATGTTTGTTGCACCTGTTTCTTTTATTGCAACTTTAAGTCTACAGTGACCGTTTGACAAGTTGGTAGCAGCTCTAACTTGACGACTATAATCTACTTCAAATTTACTATAAAATATTAAGTTTATATTTAATTATTATTACTTATTTTTAATTACGTATATTTAATTAAAAGAGGAAAGAAATAAAATGCTGCTTTTACATGTGAAATATCTGAACAAGAATTACATTCATTGTATATAAGAAAACATATTATATAAAAATTAAGCTTAATTATTCATATTCTAAATTGTTTAAAAATTAATTTTAAATTCAGGTAGCTCAAATTCTTAAAACAATTGAAGAATTTTGAGCATACGATAGATGGGAAAATTTTTTTAAATCTCTCGCTAAAATAAATAAATCCTTATTCGGCTATTTAATTCAGACGAAAAGATTGCATTTTGAATTGATTGGATTTCTTTTAATTATTTTTAAGAATTAATTTTAATCATTCATTGATTGGAACCTTATAAGGAAAAGAATAGAAAATCACCTCACTTCAGTGGGATCTCATAGGAAACTTTTTAAAATATGCAAATGTAATTAAAAGCTTAAAGAATTCACGAATACGAATTTTTCTTCTGAAAATTTACTACTTTATTTTCATTAGTAAATTATAAGTAAAAATAAAAACAGAAATGTTTTTACACTTTAAAATATGAAAGTAATTTTTCAATGTCAAAATAATAAAGAATTTGAAAAGGTGTCTCTTCTCACTCTCTCTCATTTCTCATTAAGAGAACGGAAGGTAAAGAGAAGGCGTTTCGAATTTATTTATATAAATATTGTAAAGAATAAACAGTACACAAATGTAAGAATATATATGTATTCATAATATATATAACATTTCTTTCGAAATATGTATAAATTAAGAATTAAAATTTTTCTTATTTACGGCATATCATAAACATACGTACATAATTAAGCAAAGTTGTATTTATCAAAAATGCATAACGATTATATCAAATTAATATAATTATATAATTCAATAAAAACATTCAGAACAAAATATCTATATCAAAGAGATTGATCAAATGCAGAAAAGCAAGCATAGTTCTAAAATTAAACTTACCAAAGAAAAATTCTATTTGAAAAACTGTAGGAAATAAGGCATTTGTTTCATTTTATTATTCCTTAAAACATGTTATGAAAATTGCAAAGCATTAACATAAATAGGAGAAAAACATATTATAATAATAATATTTTTTGAAAACATTTTATCTGTTTCAATTGTTCAATTTATTTTACAATAAAAATATATGTATGATTAAAACGTGATTATATATATAAACCATTTATGTACTAAACTAAAGAGAGATCAATAGCAGGACACTATAACATATATGCAATGGAAAATAATTATCAAATAATCAGACTGATTCTTAGACCAAAATTTACTAAAAAAAATGTTTTAAATGATTCATGTTTCTTTTTTTTCTTTTTGCATGTGTATGAATTTTCAAAGCATTAATTGTGCCTTAATTACATTTAAAGTTATTTTCTGATTAATTTGACTGTCATTTATCAAGTGTCACGCAAAAACTAAAATGTGAAAAATAGAAAAGTGATTAATAGATATACCAAGCTCCCGATAAATGAAAATTAATGATCTAATAAAAGTATAGCCATAAAAATATTATCTATTCAATCTATAAGCGAATCAAATGCTTCATTAGATAATATAAAACAACATAATTAGTTTATTAATTTGCTGATTAATGATGACAGGAGAGACAACAAGAAAAACCTTCAGAAATAAACGCGGAATGTTAATAATTCGTGCTAGTGATATAAATGTTTTTATAATGATTAAGGTTGAATTATTTCCAATCCTGGAAAAGGTATTCAAAACATTTCGTGTACCAGATAATAATGTTATTTTGAACAATGTTTGAGATTTTATTTTGGCTACAATTTGTATAGAAAATACAACTACAATATTTGAACTCTAATATGAAATTTGTGACTTGGTAGAATATTTTAAGTTGAAATAAAGAGACACTCATGAAATAAAGGAATTTACTGAATTGATTCGAAATTTACAAATTATCAGAACCAATTCAACACAATTTAGTAACAGATAGAAATAAGTAATATATCCACAATTAATTTGGATACCATCTCACAAAACTTTTTACAATAATTATTTTCACATTCAATGCTCATTTCAAGGTGCATGTGTATGTTGCGGAAAACCATTTAAGAAGTCCATTAATTACTTCTTCAATGCCCATAATTTTCCCAGGTGACCAGCATGATGGTACACACATATCCTTCTCATGAAAGCCAGGGAATTCTCCAGAGTGACTAGAATGACCAAACTGCTCACCGGAATGACTGGAGGAAGCGGAATGTTCACCAGAATGACTGGAGTGTCCACTCGATTTTGAGCTTTTCGATCCAGAATCAGCTTGAACGGAAATCAAGTAGAAACAGCACATGAGGCCCAAAAGGAGGAAAACCTTATTCAAAGACATCTGTGGGGAAGAGTAAATTGCAGTTGTATAAGTATACATGAAAGAGAAATAGAATACGTTCATGTAGTAAATGGAAATATGCACTTAAATACGAGATTGTTATAAAATGAAAGTTATAATATAGTTAACACTGTTTATTTCACATTATAATGATTTCTTTAATGCATTTATCTGATAATGACGTTTTATAATGATTTTTTATAGCAGTTATTTTTTATACATTTAAGAAATTTAACTTTTTAATTCAGTAATTTTGAATGAAAAAAGAAATTTCTGATGAATATTTTTTTTTTCTATAGTATTTGTAACAAAAAGTTTTGAACGAAAATCATTGTTTTGAGAGGGATGCATTTTCAGGAAGTAATACAAACATTAGCATTTGTCTGCTTGATTAAAGCAGAGATTTTAATATTATTTTTTATGAAACATTACTTATCATTCTTACATGGAAATAATAAATTTATGTTTGAAGGTTTGTTTAGACTAAAGGCTTTTCCTCAATCACTTGTAAGTATTCGAATGTAACTTTCCATCTTTGGGAAAATGAGTAAATTTAGATGGATTCCTTTACCTATTACTTATCAATCTTACAAGAAAATATTAAATTTGTATTTGAAAGCTTGATTAAAACAAGCTTTTGAAATTATTTTTTTTCGTATTACTTTCAGTATCACACACAAAAAAACTACATTTATATTTGAATGTTTTATCTGACATTTTTAATCAATTAAGTGTAAAGATTTAAGTGTTCCTTACCTGCTCAATTGGTAAGTTTCGATGATTCTTTTAAATAAAAACTTATTAAATGTTTTTTTCATTGATGTGATAATTCTATATTTGTTCTTTGTCTTTCTTAATACACTAAATTTTGTTTTAGAATCAATGAACAATTAACTGTTATCTAGTGACGCGATTAAGGAAAAAGCTTTTCTTTTTCAAAATTTCTTTCAAAGCTACTTCTTCTTCCTTTAAAAATCTTCAGTCATACCATCACATATTTGCCATTTATATTCTGAAAAATATTTGAACTTATAGCTTATCGTGAATTAAATAAAAACGATCTAAACAATCAAGAAACGGTACTTCGCTTAAATTTTGAAGCTTTTGCTAAGTGAATAATACAATAAAAGTGAAATAGATACTGTACAAGTATCAATCAATACAATACAAACGTTGATGCAATAAAATGATAATGAATTAAGTTATAAAATAAAATTTATAAAATATTAAATTGAAAAATAAATTAAATGAAAAATTTTCCTGGTTAATTAATTGTGTATACATGAAGAGTATTTAAGTTTCTACGGAAAAATTTATTAGAATTTTAAAATTTTGAAATATTTTTATAATTTGATGAATTTGTATGGCACCTTTTTGTTTAAGAATCTTATAAATGTTAGTAGTGCTTACTTGAATCAAGCATTAATTTCAGAATGTAATCTTGACTGAACTTAAATTTAGAAGTTTATTTAGATATCCTATTATAGCTACACTTATGATTTTAATAAATTTCAATAAATATTATTCTTGGTTTTATTATATCAAACAATATTTTTTGATGTCTCATTATTAGAATTACTGGAAACATAATCTTATATAAATTTAAATTTCAAGTTTCTAGGTTTAAATTTCGGAAATTTATATTTCAGCATAATTCATAACAACAATGCAAATATTTTTATGAAATATATGCAAGAATTGGAAACTTTAAGAGAGTTTAATTTGAATAATTTTGTATATCAGTTAATAAGATTTTTTTGTTTTTGCAATATATTACGTTTTCATAAAATTTAGCTGAATATATGTGCATTAATAATTTTTTTTAAATTTTACAACTTTTGAGTGGATAATATTAGGTTGAGGGAGAAGAAATCCATTATTTTAACGTGAACTTTTTTGTAACTTCTTTCAGATTCGCTTTGTAAAAAGGTGTAAAACAGTTTTCATGTAGATTTTTAGGTCTTGTGTGAAGCTACGACTGCTGACATGCTGTCTAATTTGATAATTTTTGATATTTTATAGACATTCTCGACGATGTTATATCCATGCGAGGTGCATCTTTAGCATCCAAATACCCAAACGGAATCGACGAAACCAAAATTGTGCGTAACTGGTTGTTACAGTCATATATAGGACGATAAACACCTTTCACAATTTAAGCCACCTGGTTAGCATTTTCGCCATTATAAAAGAAAAACTGAAATGTATCGAATTTTCTGTTTGTTGTCTTCTATTTTTAAAACCTTGTACTCATAACTAAATTAATCAAACAAAAAACAGCAAGAGAATATTTTAGTGTCAAATGTCACCTTTCCAATGAGCATAAATTTGAAATTGTTTGATAGATACCTCACGAGATAGCGATCACTACAGACGTCTACCGAAAAAATAATGGATAACTTTTTCCCCAAACTAATATAAATTAAATTATAACAAAATCAGTCTAGAAACAAAAATTTATCATATAAAAAGTATGATTTTTAAAATTATTGATATATTTAATTGCTCCAACTATTTGTTAAGCAAAATAATTCATGGTAATAAAAACACATTCATCATTTATTAGTTCAGAACTATAAATTTATTTTATATTTTTCATTTATTTATCATATTTAAATGTGGAATTTTCCAAAAATTGAAATATAAAGTTGAGTAACCAAATCTTTATATCTAAAGAAAATACACTTTCTACAGAGTTTGTTTATAATATTTTTTTGCATATTTTCATAATTGTATGTACAAACTGTAAAGCAGAACATTTTTGATTGCCGAGAAAATAAATGTAAAATCTATAGCTTACCAATTATTAATTATTTATTTAAAATTGTTATTCATTTTTAAATTAGAAGATCTCTCTTCTGATATTAATATCACAAAATAGTATTCATCCCAAATCTATAAAAATGCATTGGATCAGATTATATTTTTACAAAGAAATATCATATGTAAGTGTCGAATTTAATAAGTAATATTTGTAATAAAAATTCTGCATTAAAAATTATTATTATACAGATTCAGCTTTTGCAATAAACATTTAAATTACTTACTTTCAATATTAAGTACTACTTCAAGTTACCTCAAGATTTTCTCTATAACTAGGACTAAAATTCTAGAAGTGTTTAGTATTTTTAAGATAATAGTGCCAGCAGTATTTATAAATGCTTTTTTATAGCTGACTAATCTACTTTAATGCAAACATAAAGTTTTGCATGATAAACATTTTGAAAAATTAAATGAAAAATTGTGATCAAGTGAAATGTAATTGTGCAATTTTGTGTACACAATGACTCATCACTAAGGATTCCTGTTTTCAATGTTCTAGAAACATTTTCTAACGTCAATAAGTTACATACAGCCTCGAACTCAAACTGATATTCTAAAGAGTAATATAAGTATAATATGCTATTATTTACAAGGAAAATTAATGATTTTAATAATATAAAGTTTTCCGATTTATATAATTCAAATACTCAGTGTTTATATGTATATTATACAGTCAAACAATGTTTCTCAGTGATCAAGAAATACATATAATATAACATAATAATAGTCATTAAAATTTAAAACGTAAGCGATTAGGTAAATAATAAAGAAATTTGTATTTGTGCATTAGTTTACTGGGAATATATAATTATTTTTCTTGTTTGAAAATTTAAAATCATTTATTAAATTATTCTTTTGCAATCTGTAATAATAATGTTTCTTTAATCTATCGAATTACGGTCTGAATTTAAATATAAAGCATAATTTGACAAATACCTATAATAAAAGTGGATTTTCAAGTATCTGCATTAAGTCCAGGTGCGAACCTAAGAATTATTAAACAGGAGGTCAAAGAATTAATATATGCCTATCAGTAAAACTGCTTTACTAAGCTTATGTTTTAAATTAGATGTTCCTGCATTTTAAATAATTAACTAAAAATTTCACATTTTAATTACTGTTGAATTTCAATTACTTGTATGAGAGAATTAATCTTAGTCATTCAGATGTAATATTTTATATCTTAATAATTAAGACTAATTCATATTCTATATGAATATTTTGTATTTGATTTTTTTTAAATAGTTGTACTGATTTTTGAAATTTATTGATATAAAGGAATATAAATAAAATAAGTCATTATTGGTTAAAAATGTTAAAACGTTTTTGTAAAAAATATTAATTTTGGTTGGTAAAACACTTTATATTATTTTACCATCCAAAATTTATTTTAACAAATTTCTCATAAAAATTTATTTCAGCATCGCATCACTTAATTGCTTTTTAAAGAAAAATATATTAATTCCCATTTCTTTGATACCTGATTTTATTTTGAAAAAAATTGAAATTATATCTGAGTTTAGTAATTCCATATTCATATATTTTATCAAGTTATTATCTTTCATGATTACTTTTAAATACAATTTGCACTTGAATTATTTGAATTTCTCAGGATACTTCATAGTTAAAAATTTTCATTTTTTGATTCAAAACTCAACAAACTGAGTTTCAGTAACGAAAATTTACATTTATGTTATCTTAATCTATAAATAAGGAAATGAAACAACAGTTATATACTATTATATAAAATAGTAAAATATTTTGCTAAATATCATTCTTAGTTCAGAACTGTGTCAGAACTTGATTAATAGAATTGCATTTGATCAGTAGTTTCCATTACACATTTTATTACGTCTACCAGGGTGTTCTGTTATTTTTCAGAATAAAACAAAAGAACGAATATTTAATACCTTGAATAAACTTTAGTAATAAATATATTTGCCTTCATTACTTATGACCTCTCACCAGCGTGATAGAAATTTATATATCCAACTTTTAAAAAATATCTTATTTCTAGAAGTTAAAATTTATCTGATATCTATTTGATATCATCTTCGTTCTTGAACATTTTGCTCTGAAAAAAATTGTGTATGGAGAGAAATAAGTGGTAAACGGGAGATGCTAGGTCCTGGAAGTAAGGAGGGTGTGAAAGAATTTTCCAATCTAGCTCTGCGACTTTCTGACGAGTCCTCAAACCAGCTTGTGGCCTGGTATTGTCATGAAGCAATTCATGACGCCATTTTTATTGAACATCGCTGCCCTCTTTTTCTTAAATTGTTGTTTTTAATTTAAACAATAATTTACACTACCTCTTCGAGTTTAGTCTTTCATTTAGTTTATGCAGATCAAAACGTATTGGTCTTCGAATGTTCCTCCATATGCAGTTTATTCTCTTATTCAGTCTCAATTTTGGCTTAAAGATAAAAGGAACAAGTTTTCCATGTTCACAATACGCCCTTTTTCTTATGATATTTTCATAGTTAATCCACTTCACATGCCCAATCATGATACGGTTCAAGAAGGTTTCAATTTTGTTGCATACAAGCAGAGATGTGAGTATGTCAATTTTGTTCACAAACACGTATATTCAAAGAACCTAAAAGTCTACATTTTTAGTTGGACTTTCATTTTCTAAATTCAACCATATCTGCTTGTATAAAATATTTAACCTGTTTTTATAAAGTATCGGGAATTCTCACCCAGGAGGACCTGGTTTAATTCCTGGAGAGGGAAGAGACTTTGGGCCACTGTGGTCTAGTTTGTAAGGGCTTTCATGGCTCGTTATCAGAAAGTAGTGAGTTCGAATTCCGACTAAAAGATTCGTTGTTTTAGATAATGGTGGCTGGGACATGTCTTAAAGGGAGTGGTTGCAAAATCCTCCACATGAAGTAGTATATTTGCGAATGGCAGGTCAAGTATTGAAAAGTCTTCTGCTTGGTTCCTCCTTTTAAATTGCAAATTAACTTACCACTGCTTCTATCTAACTGGTAGAGACCAGCTCAATTCTAGGTACAAAAAAGCATGTTAGTACAATAACAACAACATTCGGGAACATAAATCACGGGCCATAGAACTTACTAAAGTTTTAATACGATATTTAAGTAAAGTAAGATCTTAAACACAGGCCAAACTGCTAAATATGTAAAAAAATTCAAATGGCTTTAGGCTGGATTTCAGTAATAGGCAACAAGTGCCCCGATATTCTTCCTTCAAAAATATGTTTCCCTTGTTTCTTGTATAGTAAAATCAAGAAAACATTTTTTCAAACGAATTTTTAAGTTCTCATATATAAGGTACAATTGTTTATTTTTATATAAAAATGACATAATTTCATCTCAAGTTTTACTATTTCTCCAGCATCTCTATCCAGCAGTTATTTCACGACTGATAAATCACATATATAAATTCCTTCTCTCTAAGATACACATGGTAATTATATATATATATATATATATATATATATATATATGATAGCAAAAAAATTGTAAATTGCAAAACAAATTCATGTACTTTAACATCTTAAGCTAAATAAGTCTTTTACAACGAAATAATGAATTATTCATAAATTGTTTCATCAATTGTAATTACCTTTAATAAAGTACATATAATTAAAAAAGTAATTCATGAAATTATAGTTATTTTAATTATATTTGTGTAAAATATGTTATGGCAATAAATAATAATGTTTTAACTACATCATCAACCCTTTATTTTTTTGATTAATTTTATTAATCTAACACTTCCCATGTATTCTGATATGTATTTATCTATCTTGAAATTCCGAAAACGATTCTTTACAAAAGAAATTATGCTTCAGATAACAGATATAAAGTGTTTTGAAATCAAAATACAATATTAAGGAATTTTAACTCATGAAACAAGATATAAATGATAAAAGACTACATGGATCAAATATCAAACACTTCAAATCCTAAATTTAAGGAAATTTTCATTCAAATCTAAAATAAATATTTAAAAATCACTTGATTTTACACATTATCATTCATAACAAGCAATATTTGAAATTTATCTAGCTGAGATATTAGGAAATTAAAAATACTATTGCAAGGAATATAAAGCAAACCTTTTTCACATCAGAATTAGTAAACATAAATATTATAAATTATAGAGATTATATAAATTTTCCTAAAACTTTTGGTTAAAAAACTTCAAAAATTTTTGTTTAATAAATGTTTTATAAAAGGATAAGTATTGATATATATATATATATATATATA
>JAPDSC010113412.1:15860-28398 GCA_026290005.1 Latrodectus geometricus
TATATAAATTCCATCTGGGTGTATTCTGCTGCATATGACTATCCTTAAAAAAACACAGTGCTTTTTTCAAGGATAATCATATGCAGCAGGAAACATTATCAAGACTCTAAGATGGACACTTGATATGCCCTAGAAGTCCATAGCAACAAGATCTTCCCCATGTGCAGCACCACGCATCTTACTCCTAAGAACATCTACTTTCCTGTACAGAAATTGAAAAACAAGACTTGTTTCGAAGCGTTTTTATTGTTTTGGACTTTTAGCTAGGTTATGGTTCGGATTTTGGCTATTAGCTAACCAGACAGGATAAGCAACAACAAATAAATGAAGCAAACATACAACAACAAATAAATGAAGCAAAGTAGTACTACCGAATTAATAACCACAATATTGGTTCAAGCGTATTGATTACACTGCCCATAGTAAAATTTTGCAAAAATTGAAATAAATTTGTCATATGACTTCCTATTATTTAGTCTACATTCCACTCAATCTAATACAATGTAAGAGATTAGTTTTAAAGCACAGCACACAATAATGCCACCGGTATTAGAATAGGAAAATTAAATACATTTTTTGAATATCAGTTTTTGGGTACATTATACAAAACAAGAAAAATGAAATATCAAAAGATATATTGCAATATACATACGAATTTATATGTATAAACATTTGTATGGGTATAATAATATAATATTATTTATAAGTTTATTTGGAAGCTATGTAGTGTATGTAGTGTTTGGAAGCTAGTTCTTGCTTGCAACATATAAACATATCACCGTATCATAGAAGAACTCCCAGGAAGTAAAATGAAAGTCATTGAAAATACATATAATTATTTCATGCAAACAAAATCTCCAGTGTCATTTTTGTAGAAATAATGATTTTAATTATTAAAAATTAGATTTTCAAGACTAAGAATTTTTAATACTTTTTCAAAATTTTTGTTATTTTTCTATAAATCCTTCTTGAAAATTTCTTTAAAATCTATACAAATGAATTTGAAATGCCTTACTCTCGTCCCCTCTTCCCTTGATGAGGAGAGAGAAGTTTTATTTATTTATTTATTTATTTTTTTCGTTTCTCAATTTTTGTCTTTACAATTTTAGTTTCATAAAATTTCGTTTTAATATTTCCAATAGTATTTATTCCAATATTTCTCTTATTTTTCTCTTCGTCCTCCTAATCTTTGACCTTGTTCTTATTAGGGATATTTTTCTAGTTTGTTAAAAAAAAATTTCTTTTGTATGATTTAAATTATGTACTTCATTTTTCACTTATTACACTAAACATTTCCAAAAAATTTTAATTAGGCTTCATTTTAACAAATTTAATTTTTATTTAACCTTTACATAGGCTAGCCAATAAGTTAAAAACTCAAGATCAATATTTTGTTGCAGGATCTATTGTAAAAAATAACAGCTCACATTAATTTGGGCATCAGGTCTACATGCTTTTGTAGCATATTTATATCATACTATGTAGTTTTTAGATCTTGTAAATTAGATGAAGAAGAGGAATATGTGTCATACACAACTTTTTATCCACCAAACCCTATTCATTTTTTTTGTTTAACATAAATACGGGCTCCAAGATAGCCAGGGAGGAAATTAAAATAGAAATTGATGTACACTAAATGAATTTTGAACATTTCTGGCATGATATATAGTGGCATTATTTTACGTGAAATATCCGTCATCATCAGAGAAGAAACACATCATTTCAGGTTCTATTTAACTAATCTGTATACATAAGTATATAATAATTTTTTGCTTACAACCAAGGCATACCAGGACATAACTTCTGTATCTTCAAAACGTACCTCATATTTTTTTAACAGACCTTTGCATAGTGAGGATAAAGTAGAACGGATTCAAGACTTCGTGAGATCCTAAAAACACTTGATGCAAAATAAGGTGAAGCGTGATTCAACCGACCACATTACCCTATTCCATAATGTCTTTTTTCCTGATATCACTTCAAGCAAAAGTTTAAGTTTAAAAAAGAAATTAATGAAATCACAAATAAACGATTATGCATTAGTGTCCTTAGCAATTCACTGCGCAAGGTTCGATCTGAAATTTATTGGCAAGAATCTTTTTGACAACTTTTGCCATAAGCCTGCTGCACAGTAACGACCAGCTTTATTTTAGAACTTGTCGAATATGACACCGATCATGCTCTTGTGAAACTATGCGAATCACTTTTACGTTTTTTTGACAAGGACTGAATTTTGATTCTAATATTTGAAATACTTTAACATGGCTTACTTTGAGAACCCAGTAAGACTTTCTATCTTTAAAATAAAGGTTCACGCTTAACACTTACCAAAAATAAGTTCTATTTTCAATTGGTGAGAACTCTTTCATAGTTCATAGTTAAAAGCACTCTTCCGTTTTTTTATTTATTCTAATAAAGTTATTTTAGTATAATTATATAGCATGTAATCCTCAATTATAAAAAGCGTGCTTTGTTTATTCCTAACAAGCAGTTAAAAAAATTTCTTGTGTTTCTAATTCAGTGGCTAGTTTATATATATTATATATATATATATATATATATATATGGCTACCAAAAAGTCACGGAATGCATATTTCTTGAATCAAGGCCCTGTGGTGAAAGCGTATGTCTTGGTTATGTGGTCAACTTGATACGAAACCCCATAATTTCATTCCCTCAGCTTTCTTGACTCACATAAGGAAAGAAATGCTGAGTTGACCTTGCCTAAGCCCAAAGAATGAAAGTTTTAGCGGTGCCGCTAAAACTTTTATTGAAACTTTCACAGGTTCGGCAGTGATAGCTCCAGACGCTATCACTGCCTGCTCCACCAGGTTTCTGTGGGATGTTTATATATTATGATAACAATATGCAGTTTACTTTTTATTACATTTCAAATATTTATTTATTCGTCCCAATTTAATGTTATTTTCTAAAACTCCATTTTCTAAACTATATTTAGTTTTTAATGCTTTCCTTTTTTACTCCATATCAATAAAACATATTCGCAGTCTAAGATTTAGGAACTATTCAAGTACAAGATATTTGACTTTATACAGTTAATTAATCTTATAATCATATTCTAAATTTATAAAAATAAAATGCAGAATATTAGATATTTGTCATAAATTAATAAAACGAACATTTGTTTTTATACCTTTCCTAAAAATATTGATGAGTTACGAAGGATTTGTCCAATTTTGATAAAATATCATTGACAAAGACATGTTGATCGAATGTTAAAATTTTCGAAATAAATGTTCAAGGTCAATCATTGTGAGCTGAAATCTAAACGTGTATATTTCTAATGAGCAACTTTCAAAATATAAATTCGTAATCAAGAAAGAAAGTTTATCTTTTTGACTTTCAAAATATAAATCCGTAATCAAGAAAGAAAGTTTATCTTTTTACGCCATCGTGAATTCCTAGAAAACTAACAAATGATGTTATCATGACCGTTTCGAAGATCTTATAGGCAAGTGAAACACTTCGAACGTAGTCACATTGTCAGATTGCGTGAAATTGGGTGGTCATACCAAACCATGAGTCATCATCTGTAACGTACAGACAATTCTGTGCTACGGTGTTGGC
This sequence comes from Latrodectus geometricus, assembly GCA_026290005.1. NCBI lineage: Eukaryota > Metazoa > Arthropoda > Arachnida > Araneae > Theridiidae > Latrodectus > Latrodectus geometricus. The sequence goes on from JAPDSC010113412.1 coordinate 19,449, forward strand.
AGCAATGATTGGTGTGAAGAGTTTACCGACAATTGGAAGATTCTACACGATCAAGGTGTACAAATGCGAGACCAGAGCAAATGATCATTCAACAGACCTGAATTATTAAACACTTTTTTTAAAATATTTTTAATAAATATATTTTGGAAAAAGATTTAATTTGTAATGGCTGCACTGAGTTTTCTTTGGTAATATAAATCAATAATTCTTTCGTTTATTTGACAGTAACATTGTTTTAAAAAAGAGGTACAGTTTCGTATAAAAATCCATGTGATGTGAAATTGGAAAAATAATTTAAATTTAAGTCTTCTTGAATGTAATGAAATATTTTGTATGTTATATATAATACTTGACAAGAAAAAATGGAAGAATCATTTCCCACCTCTTTCTTTGTAAAATTTAAGCTCGGTTTACTCACGTAAATTATAAACGTTTTAATCTTACTATTTTTAAACAGTAATTACCTATAACAAAAAATTTTAGTTTTAGTTAATAAGAGTTTACAAAACCATTTTGCCTCACTTCTGTCAATGCGACCAGCATGAAAAAATATGTTCTAAAACTTTAGTGAAAAATAAATGTTTTTTAATAATTCTTTATAATAGGATCAAAAAGAAATAAGAAAGCTTCACTATATGATGAAGTACGATGTTTTCAAGATAATACAAATTCAAACCATTCTAAATTCCCCTAAATATTCAAACCAATAAAACGGAAGAAACCTTTGTAATTTATTTTTGAGCAATGATTTGATTAATATTTCTTTAAAACTCGATGAAATCTTTTCATGAAATATGTATACCGACAGCAAAAACGCCAAATTCAACGGTATCCGGCATCGAACTGGTAAACGTTTATCTTATAAACTTATGGTGCTCAGTACACTCTAAATTTTGCTGAAATAATTAAAGTGGATTAATTTATTTTATGGAAAAAGTCGAGAACGATCTATTCAGTCAACATTTGAAGCCGGTGACAAATTTCTCAAGCTCTGCATACCTCTGCTGTTCAAACACTGGTCTTGTTGCCTGGTCCAATACATTAAACCACAGAGTTGCTTGAAAATACACATAGCGTAGCCAAAAGAAATTAATAGAGCTTTATTAGAACAATTGTTACTTTTTTTCATTTTTATCAAGTCATAGGGTAAATTTTTATAAGATAATGGAGGATTTCCATATTCTGTAATATGATTTTGATTTGACATGAAATTATACTTTTGGCACCTGAATCGTTTTCATCATTTTTCTTATTGTTTTCCAGAAAGATGTTATAAACTTACTTAATTATTTTTTATATAAGTTATATTACATACTTATACTTATATGAATGTTTAAATTTAGATGTACATTGTAGAAAGGCATGACTAAGCTTTCCATTTATTTTACTATAAAAAACAAAAATATATGCATCATTAATGTGTGATTAAATCACTTATTGATTATGTAGAACAAAAGATTACTATTGGGACATTGCAACATATTATACCGAATGGAAAATCATTATTAAATAATATAACACTGTTTAACAAATCAACAATCACTGAAATTAAATCTTTTGCTGATACATGTTCGCCTGAAGCTTATGAAAACTCAAAGCATTAACTGTAATTATATCAATAAATTATTAGTCTATATTAGTCTATTATATCCATAAACGAATCAAATGCTATATTAGATAAGTTAAAATATTAATAATCAGTTTATTAATTAGCTAATTAATGAAATGTTAATAATCGCAAAAAGTTAAGATTTCGTTCTAGTGATATAAGTCTTTGTATAATGAATAGGGTTGAATTACTTAAAATCCTGGGAAAGATACTCGCAGTATTTCATTATATCTGATTATAATTATTGCGATTATTTGATACTCTGGAATTTTATTTTGGTTACTCATTGTGTAGATATAACATTAATATTTAAATTCTAATATGAAAATGATTGAAGTTCTTAAATATATTACGTAGAAATAAAGAAACATTCATGAAATAAAGGAATTTACTGAATTAATTTTGAAATTTACAATTATATACCAGAACCATTTCAACACAACTTAATAGTGATAGAAACAACTAATATATATTCACTATTAATTTGGATACAATCTCACGAAATTTTTTCAATAATTGTTTTCACATTCAATGCTCAATTCAAGTGGCATGTGTATGTTGCGTAAAACCATTTAAGAAGTCCATTAATTATTTCTTCAATGCCCATATTTTTCCCAGGTGACCAGCATGATGGTACGCACATATCCTTCTCGTGAAAGCCGGGGAATTCTCCAGAGTGACTAGAATGACCAAATTGCTCACCGGAGTGACTGGAGGAAGCGGAATGTTCACCAGAATGACTGGAGTGTCCACTCGATTTTGAGCTTTTTGATCCAGAATCAGCTTGAACGGAAATCAAGTAGAAACAGCACATGAGGCCCAAAAGGAGGAAAACGTTATTCAAAGACATCTGTGGGTAAGAGTAAAATGCAGTTGTATAAGTATATATGAAAGAAATGGAATACATTCATGTAGTAAATGGAAATATGCACTTAAATTGGAGGTTGTTATAAAGTGAATGTTATTTAATTAACCATTCATTAACATGAATGGTTAAAATTTCTATTTCGAGTTAAAAAGGAAAAAAAAACACTATATTTTTCACATGTTATTTAATGCTATCATTTTATAATAACTCCGTTATAGAAGTTTTTTGAAGATTAATTTTATGGTATAGTTGTTACGAATATAATATATGATGTTCTTTCTTATGCAATTCTCATTTAACGCGTTACATCTTTAGGTATTTTTCATAAGGAATATTTCTTTTTTAAATATTTATTTCTTATTATTGTTTTAAAAATAAATTATCAATTATTAGTAAATTAATGCTATTATTTTAAATAATAATTATTTTCTTATTATATTTAACTAAATGATCAAGAGAATTTAATTTAAAATGTACTTTTAAGAAAAAATTAAATATTTTTGTGTCTTGCATTTATTTTTATTGCAGTATGCAATTCATTTCTCTTCAATGCCACTATATGATTTTCATATTAGCACCAATTTGCTATCATAATGGTATTTTTGACAGTTTGCTACATTTTCATCGTATTCAATTTGTCTTTATTAACTTATTTTAAATAATGAAAATGACAATACTTTTTAAGATATTGGTTTGAAGATTTTTCTGTGATCAGAGAATTCTGTTATGTCTTTGAAGGGGTATTAAACGAAACGTTTATTAAAATATTTAAAATTTACCAAATTTTGTTTACATTAGAAAACGATATGCATTTACGCTGATTGTTTTCAGTTGTGTTCTCCTAAACTGTATTTCATTTTCTACCAAAAAGAATGAAATTTTAAGACTTTTAAGTTTTTTTAAATATCGTACTATTATTCTTTGTTATTTGCTAGCTTCATAAAGAAGCCCGTGCATTTTCGGTTTTCAATCCCATAAATGTTAGTATTAGTTTCTTAATTCTAGTATTAACATCAAAACATTAAATTGACAAATGTTAATTTTGAAATTTTAAATATTTTATTAAAATTACACTTATTCCTTAAATAATATTTTAATAAATATAGATCTTGTTAAAATTATTATAGCAGACAAATTCTTATTATTGAATTATACTGTATTACCAATAATATATTGATATAATTGATAATATTAAAAAAATAGTAATTGAATTTCGATTGTCTTTTGATTGCAATACATTCAGTTTAAGATTCTGCATAATTCAATGCATTAACATAAACATTATTTTGCATTATGCGCATTATGCATAAGAATAAGAAAAGAAACCTTAAATATGATTAATTTAAGTAAGCTTTAAGCATTACTTTTATAAAGGAAATAACTTACATATTATACTATTATATTATAAATAATATTCCAATTACATTACTTTTCCTTAAAAATATAACTCAGATTTATTTAGAATCATGATATACATTACTTACTTTCGATATGAAGTACAACCTCAAGATTTTCACTTTAACAATAACTAAAGAAAGAGATACAGAATTAGCGCTGTATTGTTGGAGATATTGGAGTACTTGCAGTATTTATAAATACTTTTTATCGCTGAATAATATATTTTAATGCAAACAAAATTTTTGCATAGTAACTATTTTGAATAATTTAATGAAAAATTGTGATCAAGTGAAACATAAGTGTGCAATCAAGGGTACACAATGACTCTTCACAACAACGTTTTTTCCTGTTTTTAAATGTTCTAGAAAATAATTCTAGTCACTTGTTTTCTTAATGTCAATAAGCTGCATACAATTTGTAAATTGATCTATTATTCAGTATGATTAATGTTATATGATAATTGTATGATAATTAACACATATATGTAAACAAGTTGATCAAAGATTTTAACAAGAGAAAGTTTTCTAATCTCAATTTGCATAATTCAAAAATTGAATTTTTATATTTATTTATTTTTTTCTAAATAACTTTTCCTTCTATTGTCAAGAAACAAATAATTTTCATTAAAAATATAAGAACCTTAAATGTTATGGGCTAAAATATATACTAATTTACATTCATAAGAGAATATATTTTTTCTTGTTTATAAATTTCTATACATAAATGACATTCTTCTTTGCTTTCTATAATAATAATATTTTCTTAGTCTATCGTATTAATGTCTGATATTGTATATAATGTCTAATTTAACCAGCTCCTACAGATAAAAATTAATGTTTTAACCAATTAGAAATATCTATTAACTTATGATTATTGAACTGGAGAAAAAAGGATTAACTAAAAATTCTTTTTTTCTGCAAAGAACATACGACAAACGTTTCTAAATTTTAAATTATTAACTGAAAATATAATATTTCAATTACTGTTGATTTTTTTCTTGCTTAGAATTACTTCCATAAAAGGGTTAATATTCGTTATATTTCATATGAACACATTTTATCTGTATTTTTTATGTTCATTGTCATTAATATTTATTTTATTGATTTAAAAGAATTTATCAAAAATTAAAATTCTATTCTTAAAAAATTTTAAAAGTTTTTTTTTTATTTTTTTTTTTTTTTTTTTTTTTTTTTTTTTTTTTTTTTTTTTTTTTTATAAAAACTGATTAACATTAAGACACATATCACATTTTATTTTATTATCTACATTTATATGTATTTCTCTTTCTTTGAATGAATTTCTCATAAATAAAATTATTTAAGTGACCATCATTTAATTGCTTTTTGTAAGAAAACTACGTTAGTTCACATATTTCTGAATTCATTTTGAATTTATTGAAATTATCCTAGTTCCATAATTCCGTTTTCATATATTTTTCAAGTTATAGTCTTTCTTGATTACGGTTATTTAGAATTTTTATTTTAATTTAAAGAGTTCTCTAGGAAATTCTATAATTAAAAATTTAATAAAATTAAGAAGACAAAATCAAATACGATGACAAATTTGAAGTAGGATAAACTGAATCTCATTGAAATAAAATCTTTATACATTCATTTGCTTTTCAACTATAAATAATTAAATGAAACAATAATTAAAATTACAGTCAATTTCCATCTGAGACGGAGTTTGAGTGTCAGCAGCTTATTCACTCATTTCTAATCATTGGAAGGTATGTCGTTCTTCAATGGATTGCTAAACAGCGTAGAATTCATGGTAACGATCAGGCAGATTTGTCAGTCAAGGATGCTTCGAAATTACATCCACTTTGTCACAAGACCCCTCTGAGAACGATTTCTCAGGAATAATATCCAACAAGAAAAGAATTTTCTCTTTTTAAGACATGGCAATTGGAAAGACATGGACTTTTTTTCTTGATAATCAGACTCGAATATAACTTTCACTCCTCCCTAGATTTAAAGGAGTGACATCCTTCAGAATCATTACTACACATGATTATCTTCAGGCTCATCTGTTCAGGATTGGATTTGTCTGTTCTTCACTTGATCCTTCTCTGAAGAAAATATGCGTTTGAGTGGGAAACACATTTTAGTTGCCTTTCTATTCTTGATGTTCATGTTTCAGGAGCTATAAGAACTTTTTTCTCTTTCTGGTGGTGTCACGTTATTGTATTCATCTCCAAGACGCAAAATAATTCAAATAATTTTAATGGGCCTGAAAATAACGATTTTCTTGATAGTGATTTTGAGCAGCATATTGAATGTTCTACAAAAAATGAAAAATTAAACAACCAGGTTATGGGAAGCTATTTTCCCTAATTATGGGTAAACAAGTATATTTTTCAATATTTTCTTATGACTTTGATGATTTGCAAAATAAGCACATTAACTCTCAAGAGCTTTAATTTCAGCTTACAAAATGAGTGTTCATATTATTTTAAAAGTGATGGCTTATATTCTAAGAGGAAAAATGTCGATTATGGATCCTGATAGGATTTTAAATTTAAAATTTAGCACATGTTTGCAAGTAAACTATAAATACTATATACTAAATAAAAAATAATACTCGATTTCTTATTTGAAAATAATGTTCAACATGGAGTTTTAAAACTTGTACGCCTTTTTCACTTTTAAATACTCCACTCACTTGTGCGCTCACCAGTTCACTTATGCAATAAAATCCAGAAAAAAATTATTTCAAACAAATAATCTAATTCTATTTTATGGCTTTAGTTTTTGCGTAATATGAAAATAATTTCACTTCAAAGCTTGATACTTTTTTAGCACATCTACTCAACTACACTTTGTTTTCTGGCCAACAAATTATATAAATTTCATTGTTCAAATATTCATAGCAATTTTAACATTACTTGAATATTTACATTAATAAGAGATATTAAAAATTGATCTGTACAGCACATAAATGGAAATTTATAAAATATTTTATGCTATGCAAAATTTTATATTAAACTATTGAGTTCTCTACTAAGATTGTTAGGGTTAAAAATATTTAAATTCTTGAAGCATTTTAAAATTTATCAATTGCTCTTTCCTTTAAAAATGTATTTATAATTTTAAGAGATATTTTCTATATATTTCGCTTTTTATCTTTAATCACTTTAGAACTAATTATGAAGTTTTTACAGCATTAATCCCATATTTTCTAGTTTTATAATAATTTGATTAATTGAATTCTTAGAATTATTTTTCATGTGTGCTAATTTTAGAATTCTGAAGCAAATATTTATGTAAATTAACCATATTTAAATTTTTCAGAAACAAACTGCATTTATAAAGTAATTAAACTCATGTGACAAGATGTAAATAAAGAACACATAATAATCAAAGATTATAAGTTTTAAATTGATATATTTAAAGAAATCTTCATTAGAATCTAATGTAAACATTAAGAAATTCACTCAATTTTACACATCATGATTTATAATAAGCAATACTTCCTGTTAATCTAATCTAGAAATTGGTAAATCATAAATAATGTTGCAAGGAATATAAAATTTCCTCATAGTAGAATTGATAATGATGTAGATTACGAATTATAGAGATTAAGTAAATCTATAAATTTTCTGATAAAGAAACTATAAAAAATATTAAATATTCTATAAGAGGATATTAAATGGTGTGGTTAATTCTAACGTAATAAGAACTTTTATTTAAGATTGCTAAATATTAAAGATTATTTTGTTATAATGTATTGCATCGTCAGAAATTCCGAAGTTACATTTTATTATACGTTAAACTAATCACACTAAATGCGATTGCATCATCAGATATTTTGATAAATAATTTCTTTTTAATCGTTACACTAATTTAAAACATTAAACATTATTATAATTCCTGTATAATATTATCATTATTAAGTTCAGTTAGCATTAAAATGTAAATATTTGATGATTTATTATTCAGTCAGTATATATATATATATATATTCATATTCTTCGAGAATTAGATACTCAATATTAAAAAGTTGTTGGTCCCCTTTTTGCAAAGATAGTCACTTGTATTCGTTTCGGTCACGAGCCTGCAGGCTTCTTTCCGGTAAAGCCCATAAAAAGGCTATGTACAGGAAAGTAAGCTGGTGCAACAACAATATACTTCTGTAGTAGATTAATCTCTAAAGAATACCAAGCAGCAACTTTTACACCTTGTAAATTAAATGAAAGAGGCGAAAGTGACAGATATGTCTTTCCACCACTTCCAAACACTTTTTTTATGGAACAAAGATCTGATCTATACGCTGGCAAAAGCTGAAAGTGACTGATGTCTAGGGAACTATTTTTGATTACTTCTTGTGTGATGTATAGTTGCATTATCGTCCATGAAGTATCCGGCACCATCAGAAAAGAAATTCAAAATTACAAGACAATTTAATCTGCCCGTACATCTAAGTATCTAATGTCAATTTCTTAGATTCCAAATATCATGAGAGTATATACCCCACATCATACGAAGAGAATATACCCCATATCATGATATTCTTACAGGATTTTTGCAAGTTGATAAAGCAAAACAGATTCAGAGCTTCGTGGAGCTCTTGACAAATTCAGTACAAAATAAGTAGCACAAAATAAAGTGAAGCGTGATATAACCGACAACATTACCTGTTTTCAATTGTGAACTTCTTTCTTCCCGATACCATTGCAAATAAATATCTCCATTTCAGGAAGAAACGAGAGGTTTTCACACAGTGAACAGATTATGTATTCCTATCCACAATAATATCCACAAGATTTGAATGGAAATCTGTTTGCTGGTTTTGTTTAACGGTTTTGGGCATTTGAAACTCAGTTGATTTCCTGTACTATCGGAAATGAAGCATATCATTGGAAAAATTTGCATAAATCCCTGTTACGTCTTCCAAACAAAGACAGTGAGACTTAGTTACAGTTTTTGAAAATCCTTGGATTTTTAACCAAGTGAGCCCAGTGAGAGGTTTGTTGTCTTTGAAATTGAAGCTGCTGTTAAACGTTCTACCAACAGTAAGCTCTTCTTCAAATAAAAAAAAAACTATTGTCAATTTTTGATACCTACGTATCGTAT
>JAPDSC010113412.1:40862-56951 GCA_026290005.1 Latrodectus geometricus
ATATATATATATATATATATATATATATATATATATATATATATATAGGTACTGAAGGAACAATAAATCAATCAATTACGTGTGCACAAAAAGTATTGATATAAAGGAAGTTTCTCTACAATATTCATAATCTATCTAAATATCTGGAAATACAAACTCTAAAACTTTTAGTTTAATTGTGGTACCTAATCTAGTTACAAAAATATTTATTATTATGAAAATTTTCGGAAGTAAAAACATATGGTATATTTTGGAGATCTGTTATACCGAATATTTACAAGTTTTAAATTTAATATGGGTTGTAATGAAGATATGTCACATCGGACGTATAAATGAAAAATATTATGGGCAAAATTAAATATTTTAAGCAATAGTGACGCAGAAATATTTGCTATAAAATCATATTTTTAACGTATTTCTAATAAACGGTACTTAATTTCTTGAACGAACAATAATATATTATTTAAGTTTTTAAATATGTTTTACACTATCATGATTGATATACCATTAGCTACAACTCTGAAGTTTTTATAATGTTAATATTTTGTAGATTTTTAACAATTATTATTTTAAACTTTTAACTTTTAGTTAAAACAATGAATCAAAAATATTAGGTTTTATTATATTTCAACTCGAAATTGTGCTTACCATATTCAATATTCAAACGATAAATATTAAATACAAATGCAGTTTATATACACCTAACATTAACCCTGAAATTGAAAAAATATCACTTTTGCAAATGAAACAATGGACGACGCTTCCAGAAAAATTGCGGAAAAATCACAAATAATAAAGCTAACATTTGATGAATTAGGTAAGTTTCTCTAGAATGAAAGAGATCTATTAGCTTATGAAGAAAAAATAATGGATCTGTGCATTTTCATTTTAATCTTTGCTTTTCAATTTTAACCCATGCTTTATCGAAATGCTTTTAATGGAATTTACAAACATGAAGTCCTTGAGTTCAATTTCACAAGGATAGAATGATGGTAGAGATGCAAAAAAATTCAGTTACACCTAATTATCCATCAGATTTTAACACTTATTGGCACGTGATGGAATCTGGAAAAGACTTCTAGATTTTGACTGATTACTAAAACAATGATATATATATCGGGAAGAGACAGTGAAGTTCAAATGAATCTAACACACGAATCTCATTTTAGATTATATACAGCTGCTATTATTTGCTCATCAATTTTGTTCAGTTAACTTTAATAGGAAAATCTAGATCCAAATTTCTATCTATTGACTGTAAGATATTCGCAAATTTAAATATGAAAATACCAAAAGAGAGCTATGGGAAAGTCTTTCCTCAATAGATGATTTGAAAATAAGTGATGAATGTGAATTCAATACGGTGAGATGGTTTTGCCAAGTCATAGAATCAATTCTTAACTCTTACTTTGAGTTTTATAGAGGCTAGGAGTTCATTTTAAGCATTAAGGTTTTGTTCCATTAGACCTCGGGAGCAAAAAATGGCTGTTGAGTCACGGACAAACCAAACTAATGACTCATGTTGACTGAGTACGATGCATGCAAAGGTGAATATTTACATGAAAGTGCATAAGCTATTCATGAATTAAAACAGTTCTGTCCTATAAAAGAAGCAGTTCAAAAGCCTTAGTCTACAATAAACGTGTCTTACTGGTAAGGATATTTGGTAATGAAATTTCTAGAGATTTTGGAATGGGTTAGTATGTTCCCATAGTCTACCATTTTGGTAAACAGTTGCATTAAATTTAAAAAAAAAAGAAGAAGAAAAGAGTTCTATTTTCATTGAAATATTTGTTGTTAAAACATTGTTGTATACAGGATGTAACACATATACACTACTGGCCATTAAAATTGCTACACCAAGAAGGCGACATGCTACAGACGTGAAATTCATACGAAAGGAAAAAGGTGCTGTGATGTGCAAATGATTAGCTTTTCAGCGCATTCAGACAAAGCAGGCACCAGTGGCGACACCTACATTGTGTTTAAATGAGGAAATTGTTCAGCCCGTTCCTCATACACAAATTACATTTGAACGTTGTTGCCTGGTGAAACGTTGTTGTAATGCTTCGTGTACGAAGGAGATATGCGTACCAGCACGTTTCTGACTTTGATAAAGGTCGAATTGTAGTGTACCAGGATTGCGGTTTACATTATCGCAGTATTGCTGCTGGCGTCGGTCGAGATACAATGACTGTTAGCAGAATATGGAATCGATAGCTTCAAGATGGTAATACGGAACGCCATGCGGGATCTCAACGGCCACCTATCACTAGCAGCCGAGAAGACAGGCATATTATCCGAATGGCCGTAATGGATCGTGCAACCACGTCACAAGCCGTGAGTCAAGAAACGGGGACGTTTGGAAGACAACAAGTGTCTGCACGAACAGTTCGACGACGTTTGCAGCAGCATGGACTCTCAGCTCGGAGACCATGGATGCGGCTTCCCTTGACGCTGCGTCATAGACAAGAGCGCCTTCAATGGTGTGATAAACGATGAACCTGGGAGCACGAATGGCGAGACGTCATCTTTTCAGATGAATCCAGGTTCTGTGTACAGCATCATGATGGTCGCATCCATGTTTAGCAGCATCGTGGTGAACGCACGCTGGCAGCGTGCATTCGTCATCGGCATACTGGCCCATCACCTCGCGTGAGGGCCTTGGATACACATCTCGGTCACCACTTGTTCGCATTGACGATGCTTTGAACAGTGCACGTTACATTTCTGGTGTGTTACGACCCGTGGCTCTACCCTTTATGCAAGCCCTGCGAAAAGCTACGTTTCAGCAGGATAATGCCCGGCCGCATGTTGCCGGTACTGTACGGACCTTCCTTGATACGGAACATGTTTCGCTGTTGCCCTGGCCATCACGTTCTCCAGATCTTTCACCAATAGAAAACGTCTAGTCAATGGTTGCCGAGCGACTGGCTCGTCACCAAACGCCAGTCACTACGGTTGATGAACTGTGGTATCGTGTTGAAGCAGCATGGGCATCTGTACCTGTACATGCAATCCAATCTCTGTTTGACTCAATGCCCAGGCGTATAACTGCTGTTATTACTGCCAGAGGTGGTAGTTCTGGGTACTGATTTCTCTTGGTCTATCCAGCCAAATGTTTTGAAAATTTAATCCTTGTTATTTCTAGTATATTATATTTGTGCAATAAATATCATTTTCTTATCTGCATTTCTTCCTGGTGTAGCAATTTTAATGGCCAGTAGTGTATATTGTATGTACAACACAATTTCAATTAAATTGTCCGTATCGAGTTTTAATGTATTTAATAATTTACACAGAATAAAATAGTTGTGTTCATTTAGAGAATTCCAAATAATTTTCATCTAATCATTACTGTATAAAATCTCTATTATTTCTTACTATTACAAATACTGAACTTGTTAAATTAAAAGCTGGAGTTTTAATGATTAATAAAGTAAAAATGGTTCATACAATGAAGAATTTTTTTATGATTATCCTATATATCAATAAAGATTTAGAAGCAAAGAGAATTTTCAGAAAAAAATATGAAGAGGAGAAATGCATTACGAATAATCAGTTTTTAATTTCATATTTAGAGTAACAAGAAGTCCTTTCTTGAAATGGAAAAAAATGAACTTTAAAAAGTTTCATCAAAATAATTAAATACTATATTTTAAAAAATGTTTAGGCAAAAAATTTCAAATTCGTAATCCAGAATCCAAAATATGCTTAAAGTTTTTAAAAAGAAAAAAAAATTACAAAGTGATATGTTTGAAAGCAATAAACAATGAAATAAATTTTTGAATTTAATCTTAAAATAATAGTACTGGAAAATTAAATATTAATATTATTCACAACACTTAAATCAAAATTAAAATGGAAATGTTCAAAATATTAAATTACTTAAGGGCAATATAATTAAAAGAAATACACTCAAGTAAAACTAAATAAAAATTACTCCTTTTGCTATTATTGTAAATTTTGAAATTAAATTTTAAAATATGAACTAAACAAAGAATTCCCAAGTGGTTACGACAAATTAAATATTTATTTATTTAACTTTGTAAAAAATTGCCTTGTCAATCAAGCTATTATATGTTCTATTTATTCCAATTAAGAGTAAAACAAAATAGATTTCAAAACAAACTTGTATGAATAAGATGACTATTAACAGTATGTCAATGGCGAATTCTCTATAGACAAAATACAGTCGATATCTAATCGAAAAATAGCCCAAATTTTACCATATACAATATGCAAGTTGCTAGATGTAAGAAGAGTATATAAGATGAAGCATCAAATGTATTTATTTAGCTTGCTATTATTTTTATACATCACTCACATTTATGCATATGCTATTCTAAAACACATTTTATTTCGAAAATATAAGGTAAACAAGAAAGTTTTTTCCATTTTTAATGGCCCAAAAAAACATGATCAACAGTAAGTGTAGCCTATTGTTAATCCTAGAAGTTAATCGGCATCCTGAATCTTCTGTCAAAGTGTCACCAATTATGCAATCCATTTGCTGTGGAACTCAGGGGTTTTGGGCGTAAAGAAGTCCAAGAAAGCTTTGCATAAGTCATTGATAAAAGATTTTTCTCAGAGATATTTGTCACAGGAATAGAAGAGTGATAATCTGATGGTGTCAGGTGAATAAGAATATTGACACAAAGTCACCCAACCAATTTTCTAAAGGGTATTCCTGGCCATCTGTGTGATATGTGGCCGCACATTATCAGCCAAGAACCGTACGGCCTTGTGATTAACTAACGCATGCTCCTTCTGCTGCATTGTTTGTTGCACACGTTCCAATTACTGAAAGTGCGGATCCTCTGTAAACATTTGGCTCATTGGTATCAGCTCATAATGAACCACTTGGTGCTTAATCCACCAAACACAAAGCATGCAATGGTGACGTAGTTTAGTGCAGAAATATAGTCTATCTACATTTTAAAGTATGATAATATTAACCTACTTTAAATTTAGAATAAAAGTTAAGTTAATTATTACTTTAGATGAAAATGTAAGTAAATAAGATGTTGCTTTGTGATGTTAAATATTGGAGCAAGAATTACACGACGAGGGGCAATGATGAATATTCGTCATTATGCAGACAAGGGAATAGAACCTCAACTCATACTGAACGCAAATACTTTCTTGCTGCGAGCTCTGAAAGTTTGGTATCCATATCAAACATGGGGAGTAGGTTTTAAGAACATGTTCTTTATGAGAGGCAACCATTTATGAGAGGCGTCATTTGCATCCATCTTACGTCACTATAAGCAAGAACGTTTGCAATGGGCACGTCAACATGTCCACTTGACACTTGATCAATAGAGGTCTGTTCTCTGCCGGATGAGTCCAAGTTTAGCCTCGAAAGCGATAGTAGGCACATTTCCATTTGAAGAAAACGTAGAGCTCATTTTGATGCATCAAACATCCATGAAAAAGATGCATACTAATCAAGCAGCGTTTGTGTTTGGGGTAGTATTTTTTTGGGTGGATGCACAGACCTTCAGTCTGTCGTCTCGGAAATATTAATGTTCACACCTATAGCCATGACATCCTAGATGCCTATATGCACTCTTATGCTGGGACTATAGGTGATGCTTCCTATGTGTTGTATAATGTTTACAAGTTTCATTTATTTCCACGTATAACATTTTGCGTTATGGTCATTTTTGTGATTTTTTTCTTAACTTGTGATAAACAGTGTATTATAGATATAAAGCTTTGTGCAGAAATTTACAGCAAGTTTTGTCAAAATTTCAATACTTTTTGAAGGAATATTCTGTTTATCCACTCCAGTGGATGAAAACAAACACATAGACTACTTTTATGACTATATTCAGAGAATACGAATTTTTATTCCATTATGTGAGCATATGTTAAAATATCATTAATTATATCATATATAATATAAAAAGTGATATTTAAGAAATAATATTGTCTTACCAAATAGGAAGTACACCTATTACCAGTGACATTTAACAGTTAAGTGTTATAAAAACACAAAGAGACCAATACCTTATCACAACACAAAAATTAGAAACACTAGTTTTGATTTTCTATGTTCGATACATATTAGTAATACAAAAATAAATACATATGTATAAAATTAATAATATATGTCACAATGTTAAAAATGATATGTTTCAAATAAGTGAATTAAAATTGTGATAAAGAACTAATAATAAATACATAAATTAAATAATATGAAACTGTTTAAATTTTAGAATTAATATATTGCATATTAGTTTTAAATATTAATTTAATTTTAAATTAAGTTAATTTTAAATATTCTCTAACAATTTTAATTAAGTTAATTTTAAATATTCTCTAACAAATTATCAAATTTTCTAAACATTATCTAAGAAATTACAATTTTTCAAACATGTCAAGAAATTACACATTCTGAGTAGTAGTCTTCTTTGTAATGGTAAAAATTAAATTTTTCCTAAACTTAACCAGGCTAAAAAATATTCAACTCATAATTTTGTTCTCACATAAAATTATGTATATCCATAATTCACTACTAAAGAAATTTTTGTGTTCACACGAAATCAAAAGCTGAATCAGAATAAATAATGTATAAACCAACTCATTTTATTCCCACACATATAATTATTTATATCTATACAACATTAATAGTTAAAGATGTTTTTTATTCACACGAAATCAAAATTTATTGCACTGTCTACCAACAAATCACTTGGTTGTGCAGACATTTAAAGGCAGATATGAAAGTCTTAAATTATCACACGATTTCAAGAATTCTAGGATGACTTCTACAAGTCCAGAAAATGACAAAAACTAATGTTAGCACAAAAGATCAAGAATACTAGTATCGATATTATAACAATGAAAAAAAAATGGCAAAATCCAATATTACCACACGAGTTCAAACGAATCTTGTTTAGAAAAATCACAAAGTAAAATCATAAAAAATGACTAAATCCACTTAAACACGCGATCAAGTGAAATCAATAAACAAGTCCAGAAAATGACCAAGTCTTATGTTAGCACACAAGATCAAGAATACTAGCATGAATATTATAACAATGTAAATTAAATGACCATGTCCAATCATAAAAAAAATTGTCCAATAGCACACCCGATCAATTGAAATCTATAAAAAAAAATAGTATTCTAGCATGAATTCTACAAATCGAGAAAATGACAATGGTCTAATATTAGTACACAAGATCAAGAATACTAGAATGAATATTATTACAGTGTAAATTAAATGACAAAGTCCAACATTACCACACGAGATCAAACGAAACTTGTTTAAAAAAATGACAAAGTCCAATCACAAAAAAATGGCTAAGTCCACCAGCACACGCGATAAAGTGAAATCTATAAACAAGTCCAGAAAATGATGAAGTCTAAAGTTAGCACACAAGATCAAGAATACGAGCATCAGTATTATAACAAAGTAAATTAAATGACAAACTCCAACTTTACCACATGAGATCAAGCGAATCTTGCTTAGAAAAACGACCAAGTCCAATCATTAAAAACAATTGAGTCCACTAGCACACGCGATGAAGTGAAATCTATAAAAAATAGTATTCTAGCATGAATTCTACAAATCGAGAAAATGACTAAGTCTTATATTAGCACACAAGATCAAGAATACTAGCGTCAATATTATAGCAAAGTAAATTAATTGACAAATTCCAACATTACCACGCGAGTTCAAACGAAACTTGGTCAAAAAAATGACCAAGTCCAATCATAAAGAACGACTTATTCCACTGGCACACGCGATCAAGTGAAATCTATAAAAAAACAAATCTTCTAGTTATAAGACAGGTTTAAATAGCCCGCATTTTGAAGTATACACTATAACGTACAAAACCAGACTATACTTATGTCACCAACGAAAGACTTAGCACCTACGCATCACACCCAGGGGGTTCACACCCGGGGACGTCCTTCTCAACGTCTCCTAGAACGCTCCAAATCAAAGAGACAATGTCGGGCGGCTAGTCTTCACCGACAAAGGCAAAGGTACGTTCTGATTAATTTCGCCCAACCTGGGTCACCAAGGCATACGCCTAGGTAATATTCTCTATTAATGGGTGAATAATCCAATGCTCTACGAATTTGGCATCG
Source organism: Latrodectus geometricus (assembly GCA_026290005.1). Taxonomy (NCBI): domain Eukaryota; kingdom Metazoa; phylum Arthropoda; class Arachnida; order Araneae; family Theridiidae; genus Latrodectus; species Latrodectus geometricus. The sequence goes on from JAPDSC010113412.1 coordinate 48,972, forward strand.
TTATGAAAGTAATAACCGATAACAAAGGAAAAAAAAAGCATTGTCGTGATGAACACTTTGCAGTCACAAGCCCGTTATCCCGGCCATAATTTCAACAGCACCTCTTACTAGAAAAAATCTACTGACTTAACCTTGGTGGATTGTATACGTACTGGAAATCAAGAAAGCTTATACCATTTTACTCTATGCGAGGCTTCTGTCCTCGATTTAGTTTATTCTTTTCACAGATATACAGCCCCATTCAAACTCTCTGCGTGAGACTTATCAGAACGGATTGCGCCGGATAACAGTGTCGACTATCTTATTATCAATTTAATTCCCGTTAAACAAAATAGAACCGAATTTCTATTCCATTACATGCCTCACCCAGGCTACGAACACTCTAATATTTTCAAAGTAAACTAGTCGCTCACCCAAGATAAACGGCTGTATTAAAGGCAACTACCTTTATATTCACTACTTGAGCGACATTACTGCTATCTGCCTTCCAATAGATCCTTATTAAAGAAATTAGAGTCTAATCATTCCAATTACGGGGTCTTAAAAGAGCCCCTTACTTTTATTTTCCACCACATCCTCCTCGTCCTGGGCGTGCATAGTTTACTTGCCTGTGGCTATCGCCGGATACGTTAGTCATTTATCTGGATCCCTCTCCGGAATAAAACTCCGATTCTCTATTACGACTATGGTAGGCACGTAACATATAATTGATAGGCGATAAAGCAGACACTTGAATGATACGTCACCGGAGCGAAAGCGTGTAATAAGCCCAAAGTTACACATACCACACATGACAGACCTAGGTCCGATTGGTTTTGGTCTAATAAAAGCTCTCGTCCAGGAACGTCGGAGCTTTGCTGCATGTATTCAATCTAGAATTGAAGATATTTTCAAAGTACCAAAGTAAGATCCAAGAAACCACATCTGATTCGTGGTATCACCTTAATACGGCAGGTAGTTAGGCATACATGCCTTAACCTTTGAGACAAGCATATGACTACTGGCAGGATCAGCCATTTTACTTCAACCTTCGAAACTACAGGCAACTTCTAATCAAAGTGAAATTGTTGTCACGAGTGGAGAGACAACAGACGCCCACAACAAAGGTGGGGTCCTCGTTCAGTCTTCATCGGAACTAGCCTTCAACAGTTTATCCGCTAGTAATTTTCGACAACACCATCGGTATCAGCGCCACGGTGCAAACGTGCACAGTCATCGAATAAAATGAGTGCGTTGGGCACACGGGCAGAAAACACACCGAATTCGTAGATACCGGTTCTGCATAGCGCAGCAACAGTTACCAAGTTACTAGCAGATATGCTGAGAGATTCTGTGAAATTTTTGCGAGACCAGAATTAACTTATTCGGAATGCCTGTGATCGGACAGCCGTCGTCTCTATGTGTGAAAGACTGGATGTTACGCGATAGTATGTCGAGATGTTTTTCGGATATGAACACGCCGAAGAACTCGGCGGTCACCCCTAAAGCATCTCCTCGAGGTCTCTGTGCAAGAGGGTAGCCAGCCCTTACACTTCTTCTCGAGTCACTTCACGACCACACTGTCCTACATATGAGGCGGCGGACTACAGCACCCTCGTCAAGAGCATCGCGAGTTTGATGGCGAGCGAGAAAAAATGCAGCACAACTACCGAAAGCACTACCGCCCGCAAAATCAAGAAGCAAAATTCACATCTTAAGTATGTTTCTAATTTAAAAGTTTAATTCAATACACAATTAGATAATATATAATAGTAGTATACCTAATGTTATAACATATAGAACAAATTAGAAATATAATAGGAAATGCAAAATATTTTTCCAAGTCGTAATTCTGTAATAAATTATAAATATACAAAATTATATAATTATGCGTTTTTTGAAAAAATTTCTATTTACATTTTCTAAATGAATAAATATATAAATCCCAAATAAACAGTTCTGCTAAAATAAGTATTTAAAAAATATTCTAGATTTTACTAAAAAACACTAAATAAAACTAAAAATATTAATCACAATATTCATTTTAACATACTATAAATCCTTAATTTTATAAGACTAAGAAAATCCGATGCATTGGCTAAAGATGCAACACAAATTTATACAAATTTGTTCTCATTTTATTTTATCACCATCGTAGAAAATATAATTTAATGAAAAGAAATTTTCATGCATAATTAATAATAAGAAATCTATAATTGATTTTATATCTACTAATAAAATTCATATTTCTTCATAAGACTTGATTTTTAAAAATACAGTAATGCATTGTATATTGTATGTTTTCAATAAAGTAATTTACTATATTTTTACTTATTTTACTACATTTAATACAATTTTTTTAACTGCGTTGGTAGTTTGCTTGATTTTTATTTTAAAACTTCATGATCAAAATTAAAATTTGTAGTATTTTTACGAACAAACCACTTTGTTATAAATACACTTCCAGATGATAAAGACTGATGCGACTGCCTAAAATTAGCACATGAGATCAAGAAAAATTGCGTGAATATTATAAGAATGTTCAAACTTTGCACACGAGATCAAAAGTGTATTTCTTTTCTCATATTTAGATGTGAACTTTGCTTCTTGATTTTGCATGCGGTAGAGCTTTCGGTTGAAGTGCGGCATTTTTTAACGCTCGCCGTCAAACCCACGATGCTCTTGACGAAGGTGATGTAGTCCGCCGCCTTATATGCAGGACAGTATGGTCGTGAAGTGACTCAAGAAGAAGTGTAAGGGCTGGCCAGCCACTTGCACAGAGACCTCGAGGAGATGCTTTAGGGGTGACCGCCTAGTTCTTCGGCGTGTTCATTTCCGAAAAAGTCTCGACATACGATCGCGTAACATCCAGTCTTTCACACATAGAAGACGACGGCTGTCCGATCACATTCATTCCGGATAAGTTACTTCTGGTCTCGCAAAAATTTCACAGACTCTATCAGCGTGTCTGCTAGTAGCTTGGCCATCGTGCTGTTGCTACGCTATGCAGAACCGGTATCTATGAATTCTGTGTGTTTTCTGTCCGTGTGCCCAACGCACTCATTTTATTCGATGACTGTGCACGTTTGCACCGTGGCGATGATACCGATGGTGTTGTCGAAAATTACTAGCGGAAGAACTGTTGAAGGCTAGTTCCAATGAAGACTGAACGAGGACCCCACCTTTGTTGTGGGCGTCTGTGGTCTCTGCACTCGTGACCGCACTTTCTCTTTGATTCAAAATTGCCTGTAGAATCAAACGTTGAAGTAAAAGGGCTGATCCTGCCAGTAGTCATATGCTTGTCTCAAAGGTTAAGGTATGTATGCCTAACTACCTGCCGTATTAAGGCGATACCACGAATCAGTTGTGGTTTCTTGGATCTTACTTTGCTACTTTGAAAATCTCTTCAATTCTAGTTTTAATACATGCAGCAAGCCTCCGACCTTCCTGGACGAGAGCTTTTATTAGACCAAAACTAATCGGACCTAGGTCTGTCATGTGCTGTATGTGTAACTTTGGTCTTATTACACGCTTTCGCTCCGGCGAAGTATCATTCAAGTGTCAGCTTTATCGACTATCAATTATATGTTGCGTGCCTACCATAGCCGTAATAGAGAATCGGAGTTTTATACCGGAGAGGGAGCCCGATAAATGACTAACGTATCCGGCGATAGCCGCAGGCAAGTAAACTATGCACTCCCAGGACGAGGAGGATGTGGTGGAAAATAAAAGTAAGGGGCTCTTTTAAGACCCCGTAATTGGAATGATTAGACTCTAATTCCTTTAATAAGGATCCATTGGAAGGCAGATAGCAGTAATGTCGCTCAAGTAGTGAATATAAGGGTAGTTGCCTTTAATACTGCCGTTTGTCTTGGGTGAGCGACTAGTTTACTTTGAAGATATTTGAATGTTCGAAGCCTGCGTGAGGCATGGAATAGAACTTCGGTTCTATTTTGTTTAACGGAAATTGAGATGATGATAAGACAGTCGACATTGTTATCGGCGCAGTCCGCTCTGATAACAGTCTCAAGCAGAGAGTTTGAATGGGGCTGTATATCTGTGAAAAGAATAAACTAAATCGAGGATAGAAGCCTCACATAGAGTAAAATGGTATAAGCTTTCTTGATTTCCAGTACGTATACAATCCACCAAGGTTAAGTCAGTAGATTTTTTCTAGTAAGAGGTGCTGCTGAAATTATGGGCGGGATAACGGGCTTGTGGCTGCAAAGTGTTCATCACGACAATGCTTTTTTTTTTCCTTTGTTATCGGCTATTACTTTCATAACGATGCCAAATTCGTAGCGCATTGGATTATTCACCCATTAATAGAGAATATTACATAGGCTTATGCCTTGGTGACCCAGGTTGGGCGAAATTAATCAGAACATACCTTTGCCTTTGCCGGTGAAGACTAGCCTGCCGACATTGTCTCTTTGATTTGGAGCGTTCTAGGAGACGTTGAGAATAACGTCCCCGGGTGTGAACCCCCCGGGTGTGATGCGTAGGTGCTAAGTCTTTCGTTGGTGACATAAGTATAGTCTGGTTTTGTACGTTATAGTGTATACTTCAAAATGCGGGCTATTTAAACCTGTCTTATAACTAGAAAATTTGTTTTTTTTTTTTTTTTTATAGATTTTACTTGATCGCGTGTGCCAGTGGAATAAGTCGTTTTTTATGATTGGACTTGGTCATTTTTTTAACCAAGTTGCGTATGAACTCGTGTGGTAATGTTGGACTTAGTCCTTTAATTTACATTGCTATAATATTGACGCTAGTATTCTTGATCTTGTGTGCTAATATAAGACTTAGTCATTTTCTCGATTTGTAGAATTCATGCTAGAATACTATTTTTTATAGATTTCACTTCATCGCGTGTGCTAGTGGACTCAATTGTTTTTAATGATTGGACTTGGTCGTTTTTCTAAGCAAGATTCGCTTGATCTCATGTGGTAAAGTTGGAGTTTGTCATTTAATTTACTTTGTTATAATCCTGATGCTCGAATTCTTGATCTTGTGTGCTAACTTTAGACTTCATTTTCTGGACTTGTTTATAGATTTCACTTGATCGCGTGTGCTGGTGGACTTAGCCATTTTTTTGTGATTGGACTTTGTCATTTTTTTAAACAAGTTTCGTTTGATCTCGTGTGGTAATGTTGGACTTTGTCATTTAATTTACACTGTAATTATATTCATTCTAGTATTCTTGATCTTGTGTGCTAATATTAGACTATTGTCATTTTCTCGATTTGTAGAATTCATGCTAGAATACTATTTTTTTATAGATATCAGTTGATCGGGTCTGCTATTGGACAGTCTTTTTTTTATGATTGGACTTGGTCATTTAATTTACATTATTATAATATTCATGCTTGTATTCTTGATCTTGTGTACTAACATAAGACTTGGTCATTTTCTGGACTTGTTTATTGATTTCACTTGATCGCGTGTGCTAGTGGATTTAGTCATTTTTTATGATTGTACTTCGTGATTTTTCTAAACAAGATTCGTTTGATCTCGTGTGGTAATGTTGGATTTTGCCATTTACTTTTCATTGTTATAATGTTGATACTAGTATTCTTGATCTTGTGTGCTAACATTAGTTTTTCTCATTTTCTGGACTTGTAGAAGTCATCCTAGAATTCTTGAAATCGTTTGATAGTTTTTGACTCTCATATCTGCCTTTAAATGCCTGCATAACTAAGTGGATTGTTGGTAGACAATGCTATAAATTTTGATTTCGCGTGAATAAAATCATCTTTAATTATTCCTATTATATAGATATAAATAATTATATTTGTGGGAATAAATTAGAATATCTATAATAAAATGAGAATATTGAAGTTCAGACTAATTGAAATTACACAGTTTTTTGAGAAAAAACGAAATTTAAATAATAAACTTTTATGAAAAGAATAAATAATATCTTGAATATTTCTCAACGATATGTTAAAATATATGACAATACAAAAATCACAATAAGTAGCATAAAAACCATTCTCAAATATTAGAAAATAATCAGATCTAACTATATGTAATTAATTTTAGGAATTCTTTAAATATCATTGGAGATTGATAAATCATTGTCTGTAAAATTATTATATGCAAAGATAGTCTAATTAGCACAAAGAATCTTTTTAAAAATAACACTTCTTACCGAAATTTGCATATTTCGCCTGCATTCGTAAATGGAAGTACAAAAAAATATGAAATTACTTCTTTGAAATAATTTCAAAAATTCACATTTTGTGTGCCTTGAATGTAATTATATATACAATATTAATAATTAAAATTGTTACACCAAGAAGATAACGCACAGGATTGAAATTTTCACAAAACAGGATAAGATGCAGTAATATACAAATGATAATCAGACGTTTTGACAATGTTTGTAGCTACCTAAATTGTTAGTTTGGACGCTATTGTTTCAGCTATCCTTAAAACTATGTACAGAAAGAAGTAACTTCATTGATGTGATTCAAAGCGTTCAACGACGATTTTGGACATAATAAAGCATAGCCGTGTTACGAGACAAATTCCGAATTTGCTTTTTGCTGGCATGATGGTCGCATCTGTATTTGGTGGATCAAAAAGAATATGCATTTCCTGCAATTATTCGACATAGATTTCTTAGCTTTTTGTCCTGAGTGATAGTACATAGGATACAAATGGATACAAAACTTTTTCACTTTTTATTCGCAATGAAACTTTTTCTTAATAATACTGACCAGTGGATATTGATTTTAGTTGCATCAAGGTCAATAGTTCTATTTTTTTATTCAAAAATTGTAAAAATGTGTATAGTTGGCACTTTATTTACGCTCTGATAAACATCACGTTTCAGCAAACTGATGATGCTTAATGAACAAATGTTGCATATATTGTACAAACTTTCTTCATTAAGAAACGTTTCAATATGTTCTCCTCAGTTTTCATGAATTAAAAGCTTGGGAATTATTGACGAATGTTTGACTCATCACCATATACTGGTCACTACATTTAATGAAATGTGGCATTATGTTGAAACTGATTAAACAGTTGTGTTTGTACGAGTCATTCAAACTGTTAAATATTTAGGAGTGTAATTGTCGTTGTTTTCTTCAGAGAGAATCGATTAAGTGCCTGATTTCTCACGATTTATTTTTTCAAATTTCTTGGAAATTTAATGATAATAAATTTGTCTAATAAATATAACTATTCATTTGCACCTATTTCTGATGTCACTATATTATTGATTAAGAGAATAAATAAAAGAAAATGCTTGTAAGAGAAAAGTCAACACAATTCTTGTTTAATTCTCTCTAATATTTCTTCAATTTCCTTATTGTTTATTCATGCTAAAGTGCTTTAACTCATATTCAAATAATAAAACTAAGTAATTACAAAAACATAATTGACAGAATAATGCAAATTTTCCAATCATAGATAAACTAGAAAAAAATCAATTGCACTTTAAAATTTTATTTAATAAATTTACTTTAAGATTCATGTTGATGTTGTTTTCAGGTATTAAATCGGTTAATAGGAAACTTTGCAGGTTGTTTCAAGAGACACAACAGTGCAACAAGTATGTTGCAGCTTCTTATCATGAAAATGGTTCTATGGGGTCATGTAAGCTGAAATTCAAGGATTCTTCTTCTAAGAAGGTTGCTGAGTGAGAAAGTGTCCATAAAAAGGTTTGGAAAACCATCCACTCTCTTTTGAAAACAGGAGAAACAACTTAGAAAAACGGATATATAACAGATATTGGAGCACAGGTAAATAGGCAATCGTACCTTTCATAGAGGAGTTAGTAAATCCAGTTCAATTTAATCATTGGATTTAAGTGGATATGCTGAATAACACTTGCATAACTGGTGTTTAACAGTTGACATCAAAAGTTTCAGGAGGAATATGATAAAGAGTGCTATCATAGTATCAGTAAAAGCAAAATCTGTAATCTTTGAAATCAAATTGAATGGGTATACGGAATATATATATATATATATATATATATATATATAT
>JAPDSC010113419.1:2674-16727 GCA_026290005.1 Latrodectus geometricus
TATATATATATATATATATATATATATATATATATTGTAATTTATATAATGTATGGAATGCTGTGACTACATTTAATTTTCAGAAATGCAGTGATTTATTGATTTTCTTTCTTTTGTGAAACATTTAAAAGAATTTAGATTCATTTGGCGCCTTTCGAAGATAACAAAAGTTAATGATACTCAAGTAATAATAAAAGCTGAAAAGAAAGTAATACTAGAGGTAATCTTTCAACTGACATAGCAATACGAGCAATAACGTAGGATTGCTTCAAATGAAAGAAAATTAAAGTTAGATTGGAATTTTTTAGGAACGGATCGTAAGACCTAAAAGAATCCAATGAATGTTACTGCCAGTTTAGCTATGATAAAGTTTTTGTTGCCAGTGTACAAAAAGAAAGATAGAGACAACAAGAGCGACACAAAATCCTTGTTGAAGTGTCAAGCGAAACGAAAGTTTGGAATGAAAAGAAATGTTCTTTTTCACCATTTTGTTTTTATTTCGCTCTTTCCATCGCGAGAACTAATTTCGTGAGATGGCTTCTACGATCATGTTTAGTGTCGATAGTGTGATGTAACTTAAAGCAATTTGGTCACCATATTAAGACGGAATTCTTGCTTTGGGTTTCTAAATCACTCTGTTCTTCAAATGAGCAATTCACATGGAACTAGAATTTTTCATTAATTTATCATTTTGCTTAAAAATAAATCAAATTAATTTTTGGGAAGACAAAGCTTATAAGATATTAAATAAACTATTCTTAAATATAATGTATGTCATGGAATACGGTAACGAAACAAATATAAATAGTAGTTTAATAAAAAAATAATTTAGGAGCATATTTTATTATGATTTAAAACTTGAATTTAACGTGCGCGATAGTTAATGTGTTTAATTATGTGGTAATATAATATTAATTCTTGAATTTAACTTCAATCACATTTAAAAATTTAATTTATAAATATATATTAATGTTTTTATAATTGTGATTAAAATAGTTTGTAACCATCAACTAGTTCAGTCTACATAATATAAAATTGCATTTAAATTTATTTATGTATTGTGAATCTTGTGTATTTCTTTAGAAATGATTAATGGTAATAAAGACACTTTTATTTTATTATGATAGAAATGTTATCAGTCTAGCATATTGTAAAATGAGGAATATTCTCCAAAATATGATCTTGTTCAAAATGTTCAGAAAGCATAAGTTTCTATATATTTACAGTTATATTTTTATTTACATATTTTAAAATTCATGCATATCGTATTAGAAAAATGTATCCATAAATGTATTTTTTTAAATAAATATTATTCATATTTTTTTAAAATAAATTAATTTTGACTACGATAATATCTCCACTAATATTTCTTATAAAACTCCAGGCTGAAATGATTTTCATCTTTACCAGCACTACGGAGAGTGAAAGTGATGGCACCTTATAATGGGGCAACTCATGAATGTGCCATCGTGGACCCGAAAATGTGTGGGTTCTCTTAATTTAAAAGAAAGGACAGGAGGTCTTCCCACTTGGTCTGTCACACTCCAAATGTTTTATTTCTCCAGTAGAATATTGCAATTTTAATGTGTCCCACATCCACAAATAGCAAATAAGCAGGGTTTTCAGTTGGATCGGGGTGCGAACTCACTAACTTTCTTTAATGAGAGCAAAGGCCCTAACCAACCACGAGACCTTGGCTTTTTATGGTTTATGTTACAATTATTAATTCGCATACATTATATTTAAAACTAATTTTTTTATTCGATTTCGTGCATGCATTTTTCGTATATATAGAATATTTTTTATAAACAAATATAAAATATTTTTCCTTAAAAGAAACATATTTTGATTATAAAAATTTTTCAAAGAGCAATATTTTTATTTTAAATTTTAAATTGTATCGATGACACAAATGAATTTCAAATTGCACGAAAAATGTTACTTGTAAGTTAAATAAAAGTTTTAGTAGCTGAAATTTCACATCGAAAATTATCTTTATAAAAAATATAAAGATATATGTAGTACACAAAATGATTAATGTGAAATGTTTTCATATTATAAATTTATATATTCAGTTGACAAAATGTGATTTGATGTTGACACCGTGTAGCGGACAGCTTAACACCTGAATACTGAAGTAAGATCTTTGAACATTCGCCGATGATAAACTTCCATGATTAATTTAAATTTATCCATTTGTCAATATTCATATGTATCGCCATGAATATTGGCAAGTGGATAAACCAGTACTCAAGAGGATCGCATTCATATCCCATAATTATAAAAAAAATCAGAAAACTCCTAACAATTACCCTAATAGTCCTGTTTTCAAAAAGCAATTTATTTTCGTTGTCCAACAGTTGAGCCGATTGAATTCAAGATTCCTCAATCCATGAATCATAATCCTACTCTTAGCCTTAGGTGATTACTCGAGTTCGTAGTTAATGGAGCAAACATTGTAATATCTAAAATGGTAGAAATTGCCTAAATATTTATATTCAATACAACATAAATGATATTTAATATTACTAATTAATTTACATTGGATTGTAATTCAACTTCATTATTATTTACATAATTAATTTTAAAGCACAATATTACTTATATTTTTTGAAATAAATATGATAATAATCATTAAAAAAAGAGTAATTATTCTAAAATATCAGTAATTACTATGGGGTGCACAGCTCCACTTGTCCAACTGAACCATATTTGATGTGGAGTCCGACTTCCTCAGTTCACACATGCCATAGGTACCCATTTATAGGGTAGGCAATCATTCACACACAAAGAAAGGAAAAATACAAGAAAGAGAGAGAAAGTACATCCATGCCCGAGCCAGGATTCAAACCCAGGTCCCACCCATCTGTAGTCAGGTAGGCTAACCACTAGACAGGTTGAACGGCAGTAATTACTTGATAAAGCATAATAATTTTACAAACAATTATTAGAAATTTTTCTCGCAATTCTTATATTAGTAGATAATTAGCATACTATTTTTACTAGGATCACACTAATTAATCCTGTTGCTTAATTATAATGTAGAAAATTAATGCTCAAAAATATAATTTTACTTATAATTTCAAATTATATTATATAAAATTTAAAATAAATTTGTTGAAAATATAAAAGTACATAAATTGGATACAAGGAAGGTAATATTCGATAATTTAAAAATTTCTACTCTATATATTATACAAATTTACTACTAATACTCAATTTTGATATTTTCCTTGAGTTAAAACATAAAGTAGTCAATTTCTGAATATATACTATATATTCAAATATGAATTCGTGAAAACACCTTGAGCTAAGCAATTATCGAAACTAAATAAAATATTGGCCAATTAGCATGTAGAATATTACATTTCCTGAGAATAAATTTAAGTCTCAGAAAAAAATTTGTTTTATTTTAAGAGTTTCGAAATGTAACATTTTAAGCAACCTTCATGTGTTTATTTCCTTTTTTACTGTATATTTATTGGAATGCATAATCATATATCTTTAAAAAAAAAGTTATTAACGCGGAGTATCTCACACCTAAATAAGCAAAGTATTTTTCACAGCCAAATAACTATTAGCAATAAAAACAAAAAAGTTAAACTATACAAAATGGGACCGAATTCACTTCAGAAAGAAAAACTATTCTAAGCTCCTTACACAGTATTTAATCTTAGCAACACGAGCCTTACACCATGTCTTTATTTGGAAGATTAGTTGAAAATCGAACCAAAAATCTCCCCAATCCGCTGAACTGGGGAATTCGAAAAAAGAGATAAATGGTTAAAGATATTAGTTGCAACACCGGAAAGGGAATTTCCTTCCCCAATAACTTTGAAATAAAAACATTCCTTCCCTCATCTTTCTTTTCCTACTTAGCGATGTTGGAGGAAACGCCCCCGATATGGATGGCTATAATAACGAAACGACAGAAAGATTAACAACTGGAAACAACTGTGGGCGACAGCCGTCACTTCAAAAATTGGAATTAATTGCTTAATTTTTCAAAGCTTATGTCATCTGCTTTTGATTGCGTGAGATTTCACACTGGGCTTTAGTTCTCTATTTTTACATTCAACGCCATTTTCGAGAAAGAAATGGTAATTGCAGATTTCTGGTCTGGGCAGTGATCTCGGTTATCTATCACGGGCATCTGCAAAGTGATTCAAAGCAGCTATCGGGCCTAATTTTTAAAAATTATGATACTTAAGAGGTGCTTTCTCAATTTTTTTAACTCAACCAATAATGAAATGTTCTTTCGATATTTGGCTATTTCCGGTAAAATGTGGTAAGGTGAAAACACAATTATGTAATAGCTATTAATTTTTTGGTTCCTCATTAAGGTAATTATGTAACGTCTTTTGGAATGATAAAAGATAATTATAGACCATTGAAAATAATACCAATTGTCTGATCTACTAATTCCTTTTTCTCCAATAAAGATGCGTGTATTATGTTTCTTTAAAATTTATTTTGATTTATAATCAAATTTATTTTAACAAATTATTTCATTTCGTTTTTTTTCAATAAAATCAAATTTTGAAATATTTAAAACATTACAATTACAATATACTATTTACTTAATGTGGCAGTAAGGTAATTTTCCTCAATATATAAAAGAAAAGATTCAATATACACGAATATGCAAAAACAACAATAACTGTATTGCATTAATGACGACAATATAAATATATTTATCCATTTTTCTTTCAAGTAATAGAAATTTTTGTACGAAAAAAAAGAAATAGATACTTTAATTAATACTTTAAGAATAATAATTAAATAATAATCAACTCAATATTTTTAAATGATCAGAGAAAATTATTTTTTAATGTATATCTGCATTTTGTAACCTTATGTTCATAATAAAAAGTTTTTTTTTTTTGAGATTGTTTCAGTAGAGTATTGGGTTGTTCGGAAAGATATTTCGTTTTATATGAAAATGAAAAACCTATAGCGAATAAATATTTTATTGAATTGCATATTGTCAATTCTAGCCCAATAGTTTTTACCATCTTTCTGGTCATAGCATTATTTTATACTCATAAAACGGGGCTTCCACTTGCAAAAAATTGATTCAGGTGGAAAAAACAAGGTGACTTTCCAAACACACCAATATTATATATTTCTTCAATATTTTCAAGTAAGAAATTGTAGGAAAAAAAGAAAGTTTTGATTTCTACTCTTCGATGATGATGGGAAGTTAGTTTTTGAAATTTCAAATGAAATTAATTGTTTTCAACATGGAATTTATAAAAATAGTTCAAATATTGAATGTTCGAATTTTTTGTGAGTTTCAAACACTCTGAATGAAAAAACATAAACAGATAGTAATGGTACAGAAGTGTTATAAAACAAACGAATGATAATAAAATTCCTTAGTTGTAAAATATTTGCCGTATAAAAGATAAATTTAGTTAAAAATATGTGAATGTCATAACTACTTGAAATTAAAAGCTACTTTTAACATCTGCAGATGGATTTTCTAAATCATTTTAAAAAAGTCACAAAATTACGGACAAATAGTTTTTTTTTTCAATATAAAATCAAGTGGAATGGAAAAACCATATTTTTAACTATAAATTTGATAAAAATTTATATTACAAATATTAAAGATTTCAGTTTTGCAAATATAAAACTTCAAAACATTTTGTATTCTCAGTATTATCTAATCAGAAACAATTATGAAGCAAACTAAAATGATATTTAAATAATATAATGAAACGTTTTTAAAATTATAAAATATTTCATTAAAATAATGAAAACATTATGTGTTTCTTCAATAAAAATGCTTCATTTTGCAAAATAAGTAAAATTATCAAAACATTTTTTCTCATTAAAAATGTAACGTCTAGAATTACACACATCTAAAGAATATAAACTGAAGTTTATAAAATAAATATTGAATTAATTCATTCGATTTCTTGGTAAAATATTTCCTTCTTAGGAATTGAGCTCATTTTATTGAAATTTCTTAATATTGGCTCAAGTCAAAAGAAAAACTCAATTGATTTATGGATTGTCAGAAAATTTAATAAGCAATAATCTATTAAAACATAATAATTTCATTCAATTAGCCTATAACTAAAAGGTTTTAAGAAGTTGTTAAATTTCGTGGAAAGATATTTTTGTATTTTTGTTAAAGTATTTGGGCAATTTCGACACATTGAAATTTAATCTTTATCTTTCCATTTATTCATTTCATTTTGGAAATATTGAAATAATGCACTTTTCAATTTTTTTGTCAATTTTTAAAATATATTCAATTTTGAATTAGATATTAGTTGTAAAAAGCGAACAAATTATTGCATTCATTTTTTGACATTTAATTGGCTCATGTAAAAATAAAATTGTATGTTTTCGTGTTTGAGTACTGCATACATATTTAACTCCTAGATTACTTAAATTTACATTTTACTATAATTAATGAAATCTAAGAATAATGCCGTTATATTACTATTTATATATATATATATATATATTAGTAAAATTTTGATTTTTTTGAAAGTTCTCTGTGTTACATATATATACATTATATGTAACTATTTCAAATTTTGTATTAAGGGAAATGTGACAGGAAATTTTTTATTATAGCTATTTACGTAAAATATAAGGAAAAAGCTATTTATAAAAATAATACATGAAATACTGTAAAAAATAATTTAAAATTCAAATTTTAAAAGAGTTAAAATTGTTTCACAATATGTTAAATGCACATTTATTTGAAGTATATTGCTCTGAGAGGCAGTAATAATTAAGATAAGGAAATTATTTAGTATAAATTATTCAATAATAATTTTGCTGATAAGATGATATATATTAATTTAAATATTTTGCTAAACATTAATCTATTATTTTCATATAATTTTTGGACAATGGAATTTTTTAAAATATTTTAATCATTGCAATCTCAAATTGAAATATACCGCAGCAATTACAATACCTGGCATATTATACGAAACAGACCTGGAAATTAGTTTAAACCCTTTTCCTGTGAACAAGTAGAAATGCAATTTAATAACAGGAATGTAGGAAAGAAAATGGTTTGAACAAGAATTAGAAAAAGAGGAAAACTAAAAATTATATTATATGAAAATTTTATAAATTAATATTATTGAATAAATGAAAATGAAATTTTACACAATTTGACAGCAAATTATAATAGAATAACATCGAAACCCATACATTTCATTTTAAAAATAATGTAAAATCTTTACTATAAATGTTCTTTAAGTTTATATTTTATGTGATTTTCAGAGACTGAAACTAATAAAAAAAGTAAAAAACAAGTAACTGCTTGTAAATTTGTAAGAATTAGAAAATATATTGTTAGTTATTTATTATGATAAGCAATTATGTAATTTTTGCATTGTGACAACTTTATTTTAAAAAAAAATTAACAGCTCTTTCATTATTTTTTTTTATTTTCAACAAATATTGTGCAGAAAATTAAGAATTTAATTAAAAATGTACTGAAAATAACTTGTTATGTTTAAATGAAAAAGAAAAACATTGTTTTATAAACATGTTTATTTGATTTAAACAATTTTTGAACAAAAAAATGTAAAGGAACTGTTTTACAGTAATTTGATTTCAGGAAATGAAAAATTAAAATTAAAATATCTGAAAATATAGTAAATTATGCATTCAAGGAATCACATTTTACATCCAAAATGTTATGAATTGATGCGCTAATACTTAAGATAAAAGAGTGGAAGCCATGGATAAGAAAAGCAGCGATGTCCATAATAGTGAGCCATAAGCGAAAAGCTTTATTGTTATCAGTTTTAAGTTAAAACCTGATAGTATACCGAAGTATTTTCAATTCAAGAAGATCATCGGCCATTGCATCTTATATCCATCAAAAGGCTTCTGTAATCACGTTCGATTACATTCCCGCCTTTTAAAGGAAATTTCCTGCGTTTTCCCTGTAAGCCGGGCTCTTTTCAGTCACCAGCATTATAAATTCTTGCGTTAAAGAACGGCTTTAGTGCAGCAGGGCCCCTAAATGTGCCTAATAAGGACGGGGAGGAAAAATACCACGTGATCCTCTCGTGCGACAAGCCTTGCTATAAATCACAGAAAACGGATATTCTTCGTACTCCTCACCGCCTACCGTTCGAAATTGCAACTTCTTTTCTCTCGTGAATTCTCCCCTCCACTTTGGGGGTGGTATATGCGATACATTCAGTTCACAATAAAGTCAATGAAACGGAAATGATTGGGTTTTGTATGTATCTATAGGTTAGGTTAGGTATCTATACGTTAGATTAGGTATGAATCTCTAAGTTAGGCTCAAAATTTTTGAAAAGATAATTTGTATGCTCATATCAAGATAATTACACATCGTTAAAAGTATGCGAGTTTAAAACAAGTGAAAATAAATACAGAACATAACCCATCTAAATACTTTCACATCTTGAAAATTTTACATATAACCGAAAAATAAAAGTTCATGAGATCCTAATTAAAATGTAAAAGTTAAGTGAAAAATCATTAAATATTAATTAATGGTTATCATTTTCTATGAGTGAAATTTTCGCATGTTTCTATTGGAAACCTGCCATGATTATGGTTTTTCATTTACTTAACTAAGCATTGTGCTATCATAAGTAATATTATTGATATAATCTGGAGTGTAAATTAAAATGAATTTCAAATTCACAAAAAAAAAAAAAAAAAAAAAAAAAAAAAACCCTGCAATTACATTTTTTCACAAAAAAGGTACATAATTTTAAATTGCACTCAGTGGAATCTTAAACCATATTTTTTTAATTAAAAACCCAATGTGATGATCATACAAGAAAAATTAAGTTTGCAAAAAATTTCGTCAAATTCACAAATCCAAACATTATAGCTAAAATATAATTGTACACAGTTACAATGATTCCGTACATGCATAATGATAAAACTATCTATGTTTTAAAAATACAAGGAAATACCTTTTTTGTGCTGTACAGAAAAATGTTTGGGTGCATAAGAGTGATAATATATTTGTTTACTATGATTTTTAATCACTTTGATGCCGCCCATTCATTTCTGCAGGGTACTTTCCCCTTTTCTTTCATCGTCCTTTCCTTGTATGAATGGTTGCCTACTTCATAAATGGTGTACCTATGGTATGTGTGTACTGAGGAAATCGAACTCCACACCAAATTACGGTTCAGTTGGAACAGCGCACCCCATATTGCCAGCCTGGCTGGCACTCGACAAAAAGTCACTTTGATTTTCATCTTATGTACTTTTTCCTATAAAATCTTTGCCAATAGGCATTTTTTTCAATGCAATTTTTAAAAAAAATGAAGACTTACTTATTTCATCTTCGGATTCATGGTTAAACACCCCTTTTAATATAATTTGAAAAGTTACAGAGAAAAACAAAAAATTCTCATTGATGATGCTTGACTAAATAAAGTAAAAATACTTTCAATTATATTTACACACACAAAAAAAAAACTAATTCAACTTTTACTTGAATTTGAAGAAATTATAGGGTGATATTTATTGACTGTAGTTTAAAATATTCGAGAAATCAAGATATCTATAAGTGAGGAAAATAAAACCATCCAATTTTTAAAAATTATTTGACAATTAAATATATTTTTGTCTCTGTATCCAATATTTTATTTATAATTAATAAAAATTCAATAATTTACTAATTTCCAAAATTATTTATGGATTGAAATTATTTAGGTTAATTTAGATCATTTATTATTAGGTTAATTTAGATTAATTATTAACTATTGTAGGAGCTCAGTAAGAACAAAATAAAAAAAATGATCTTTTATTGTTTCTCATTATTTTGTAAAGGGTTATTATTGTTAAATATTTAAATATAATATGATTGAGCAAAAAATAAAATTCCAATAATCCAAAAAACTCCCAAATTAATTATAAAATTAATGAGATGAGATTATTTTAAATACATCTGCATTAAACGTATTAAAGTTGTAAAATTATTTTGAGTTAGTGAATTGAAATATCCCTTTATTTTTATACCTATTAGAAAATATGTTTTAACTACTGGTAGTTACACTGAAATATGAATAAAATATTCTTGAGCAAATTTTTAAGCTTTAAATTCAAGAAAAATCAAATATATTCACATTTATTTTTAAAAAAAACATTTATGGTAAGTTTATGTTTATTATCCGACAAACACTATAACTTTAATCAATAGTGTCATTTGTATCTACTTTTTCAATGGATGTATAAAGTGAA
This sequence comes from Latrodectus geometricus, assembly GCA_026290005.1. NCBI lineage: Eukaryota > Metazoa > Arthropoda > Arachnida > Araneae > Theridiidae > Latrodectus > Latrodectus geometricus. The sequence goes on from JAPDSC010113419.1 coordinate 12,896, forward strand.
TAATCCCTTTCCCCCAGGATTATCCACTTTACATTCAAATTTCATTCCAACTTTTCGAAATCAGGATATTTCTTCCCTCTGTGGATATTTACCCTTCCCCTTTATTTGGGTAAATAAAAAAAGGATATTATCCTCCCTAAATGTAGTTAGAAAACGTTCTATAGTTTGAGTGCCCAAAAGCTGAGAGGGGAACCGTGACATCTATCTCCATTAGTAGGAAATTAACCCTACTGTGTTGTCAAAGCCATATGTTTGGTAGTCTCCAATCTTCTTAGCAAGTCAAGAAAGGACGCTCATTGTCTCCTGCATTCGAATTGGAAAAGAAGTAAAAAGGGAATTATTTCCCTCTACTTAACAATTGCATCCTCAATAAAATGGTCAAATATCAATAAGTGGTAATTCTTATAGAAATACTTAAAAAAAAATTAATTTAGTAAATGATTACATTAAAATTTGAGCATAATAAGATTGCAATTCGAATGGTGTTGAGTTAAAATTGAGACTTTTTCATTCCAAGTAATGTTTTTGCGAAAGGAAACGTTAAATAGGAATTGATAATAATTGATAAAAATAATGCTTTATGTTGTTGTTTAATCAAGTTTAATCAATTGATAGCTATTTAATAATCACTATCTGATAATAATTCAAACAAAATTAGATTTGTATCAACTATTAATATTTCTCTTGTTAGAAAGGCTTTACAATTATTTTTTACTTCAGGTCTGAAAAAGGAATTCTTTCTTCGTTTCACGAATAAGATACTCATTGAAATATTTTGTAATTAAAGGTTATCAAAATAATTAACTTTGAAATTCATTTCAGTACGTTTTGAGCTGTCTGCTTCTGATAAATAAAGCCACCAGTGTCGCAATTTAGAACCATGGACACTTGAGCAGACAAGCTACTCTCCATATCAACCACACCAACAGTGGCACATTGAATCCGAAAGAGCTTTTAACCAAAAAGCTCTCTTCATAATGATTTTTAGGTTTTGATAGATATTTAATCCATGGCTATGTGAACAATCCTCTCAGCCATGACAACAATTCTAGCCATGATGAATAATTCTCCCAATATGAGAACAATGCCTTTCTCTATATACTGAAGCCCTAAGGATACGAAGTAATTTAAGGGAATTATAATAAGCGTAAACATCAATTAAGCAATGAAACATTTTTAATAATTTTGCATGAAAATGACATAATCGAACAATAATATTTAGAACAAGCATTCCAATTAATATTGCTTAACTTCTCAATTTTATTTCAAAACATGTCTTTAACTATTACGAAATATTTAATAATTGTATGATATTAATAATTGACAAGTTTGTACTTATATAAAGTTCAGTTTCTCATAATGTTCCACAATGTTTCAAGTCACAAACTGCCCGTCATTTATCATTAAAACATATAATCAAAGATGAAACATTTTAGTAACTATTATTTAAACAAATTAGCTTTTATATTGCTCAAACAATAAAACATTTATTTGATAATTAAGTGTTATTAACTGCAATTAATGTTAAATAATAAATTTTAGTTTTGCATATAAATGTCATTATAGTTTGTTTACAATTGATAGGATAAAAATATCAAAAATATAATTAATAAAAATTTAATTAAAAAAAAACTGTACAAAATTATTTGAGTACATTTAACTTTTAATCCTTTTTATTTTTATTAAAAACAAAATATTTTTTGCAATAATTATCATAAAAAAGTTTAATAGAAATATATTAGAAGACGAAATCATTGATAAGAAATTAAGTGAACATTTTAAAAATCAACCATAAGTTTTTTTAATTTTTAATACTAAACCAAAAAGCTTTATTAATATATTATGATTAATACAGTCCAACTGTCCAACAGCGAACAGGCTGCATAACCATGGATGGGGAGATCCTGGGTTTGAATCCCAGTTCCCGCATGGATGTACTTTCTCTCTCTCTCTCTCTCCTGTCTTTGTATAAATGGGTTGTGAATGACTGCTTATCCAATAAACGTGTACCTATTGCATGCGTGTACTAAGGCAGTCGTACTCCACACCAAATTCGACTCAGTTGGAAAAGTGGAACAGCTAACCTCATATCGACAGCCTAGCTAGCACAAGACAACTAATAAATAATTAATGACTAAAAATTTTCATTTTATATAAATATTTTAGTTTAAGATTAAGCATTTCAAAAAGCGTATTTTCTTCGATATTTTCATTATATTCGGTATAGTACTATTTCTCTTAATATTGATCCAACATCAAGTCATTTTTATTTTATCTATCACATTTTAAAATTTTATTAATCACATATTTTAAACCCATGTTTAGAAGGATAAAATCACAGAGAAGTAAAATTTGTTTTTCAATATGCTTAACAATGTTCTTAAATCAAATAAATTCAAAACATTACTTCGAATCAATAAATGTATCAAAAATATATTATTAAATAATTCAAAAAGTGTTTCAGGTAATATTATATTGATTTCTATACGATATTTTGAAAATAAAAGTGTTTAAGTACTTAAAACACTTTTAATTAAAATAAATAAAAAGTTTATCTCTTCAAGTCTCTGGAGTTAATCTCATTTATAATCTAATGCATACATGTGATAATTTAAAACAATTCCTCCCACGCCCAGAAAATTCATTCCAGTTCTAGAAACTAATTCACAGACATAAAAATCAAATATTCAATTTCATAAAAGAGCAATCCCTAAATCCCATCTACATTAACAAATCATTACTTTCCTCAATATACTTTATAAGTACGCAGTTTTAGCTAATTAAAACAACTAGAAAATCCATCTTGCTTTCAAAATTAAAGACTTTTATTTTCCTTTCCAGTGTATATTCAATACATTTTTCTGCATCAAGTTCTGTGTTGCGATTTGTAATCGATATCAAGAAACAATTTCGGCAGTTAATGTGGTCGCCAAAAAAGGCTTCTTATCTGTAAGCAGCACTCACAGTCTTTAACATAGCATCGTAAAGCCTATCAATTGATCTTAAGCCATCTTAGAAGGATAAAAAATCCCTGCTTTCTAGTAAATACAATCAATTATTTAGTTTTCTTCGAAGGGGTCTTTAGGAGCAAAAAAAGAAGGAAATTACATAAAAATGGAAATGCTCTTTCAGAAATAAATATTTCTTGCATTTTGTTTTAGCGTTTTCTTAGAAAAAAAACAGTTTAATTTTTTTATAGTTTCGAAAAAAATAAATCATACATGTATAACATTTTGCTTCTAATAAACATGTAAAATGTGCTCGTGGTAGCAAAGAAATTACTGCTATTATTTGTTGTTTTCTAAGAAAGTGTAATAATTATATATATATATATATATATATATATATATATATATATATATATATTATAAAGTTTAATCTTAGAAATAAACTGATTACAATTTTGAGGGTTATTTCTTGATTTTATTAGGAACTTTTCCATAGCAAAAACATCACACTAACATAGTATTCATTTACATAGATTGCTGTCAATAGTACTTATGCAAATTTCCATTTTTCATGAATAGATTTGCTGTAATCATTTTATATTTTAAAAAAAATATGTTTATTTAAAATATAAAATGATATGAGTTAATTGTATATAGTTAAAATGATCAATTTTTAAAAATTTTCCCCTTCTTAAAAATTGATTATTTTAACTATATACATATTAACTATTTAACTATTACAAAAATAAATAAATATATATATATATGTATATAATGTATATATATATATATATACACATACACACACACACACACACATATATATATATATATATATGTGTGTGTGTGTGTGTGTGTGTGTGTGTGTGTGTGTGTGTGTGTGT
>JAPDSC010113419.1:29311-70058 GCA_026290005.1 Latrodectus geometricus
TATATATATATATATATATATATATATATATATATATATATATATATAAACACACGAAGACATATGAGTGGGAGAAATATTTGGTTATAAAACAATATATATATGCAAAGGTTTTGCTTGCAGAATAAACTCGGGTATTTATGTTAATATTATTTCGCAATAACTATTACAATTTTATTCAAATGCTGAAACTTATAATATTTTAGTAATCATATTAAAAGTAAATAATTGTATTGCGTTATATAACGTGCTTAAAACATCGATGCAAATTAATACGTTCTTTTTTTTCCATTTATTTTTAAGAAGTTTAAAATATTTGTCAATTATTATATCGGAAAAATCCTTCAAATAAAATTAAATATCTGCAAAACCACAATGGGCTACTATGTCTTTTACGCAAATTACGAATAATCTAATTCTGCTCTTGTCAGCTGACGCAGTCAAATTGTTTGATAATTTCAAATTTTCACATCTGGTTTTGACTTTTGGCGATGGATAATGGCAACTAAACGCTTTGGGAGCTAATTGGCAGATATTTGGTTGGGTAATTAACTTATTTTTTGATTGGATACTCGAACACTGACTTCATAACCTGACAGGCTTATGTTAAATAGATAAAAGAGAACGCGTTTTAAATATTTACACATGACTAAATAATTTTTCCGATAATTGAACTTTTGAAACTAATAACCTTTCTTTAATAAACTATATCAGAGACATTTTAGAATAAAATCATTTAAATAAAATTCAGTTAATTTTCTCTAAAATTTAATTTTTTAATATTATAATACCTTAATTTATTCGTAATGGTTATTTTCAATGGCTTATAATTAGTTCATTGCTTATGTTTTTAATAAAAATTGTGTGATGTTTCGTATTGTATTTTGAAAGTACAATATAAAATAGTATTATATTTTAGTCTATATTTCTTTTAAATTATTGCAAATTCCGCAGTGTATAATATGATGTAATATAATATAAAATTTATAATGTAAGTAATTATACTTTTTTACAAGATAAATAAGAATCTTTCCTTTTTATCTTTCAAAACCAGAAAGCTCTTGTCATTTTCGCTTTGTCATTGAGAATAAGTATGAAAATTAGTGTATGATGGAGTTCAGACACTAATTAGTCTAGAGTAAGAATATCAGTCATTATAAAAACATGTCCACAGCACATATTCATCGATTGTAACTTGTGCAGTAGTCAAGATAAATGAACACGAAGAATGAACTCGTAAGGTGTTTGCTTTACGACTTCAAAGAGGACTTATCAGCTGCTGCATCAAGTTGCAACATGATAGTTAACATATTATGTTTACATAAGAATTTTTTTCTCTGAAACAAATCAGGAAAAAACATCACAGTGTTTAACTTGCCTTTAAAAAAATAGAAGTTTCTACAAATAATATGGAAGTAACAAATATCCCAATATGCAAATGATATTGTAAATAAAAAATTCATTACATTGGTATTCTCGGTTATCCAACAATATATCAGTATTTGAGATCGCAAACATTTATTTATAAATATCTTACATACTTTTGAGACAGATTAGTACGTAGTATATTAAGGTACGTGAAAGAAATACCATACTTTCATTTAATTAGTATAAATTTTTAAGTAAGCATAAAGTTAAGTAATTAAGCACAATTTTATGACATTTATATATATATATATATATATATATATATATATATATATATATATATATATATATATATATATAAATTACTTACTAAAGTAACAAAAGCTAGATTTTAATTTTCGTAATTTTGAACATTCTGTTTTTATTCAATATTTTTTCACCAAATACATAACATAACTTGTGCTGTTATCTAATACATCTGTTTCAAAATATTTTTCAATAGATATTTTATGATCTATTAAAAGATATTTTAAGTTAAGTCTTAAAAGATATTTTAAGTTACCTCTTCAAATATCCTTCAATAGACCTTTAAAAATATTTTCTTCCAAAGACCTATGGAAGATAAATTTATTGAAAGATCTATGAAAGATAGATCTATTGAAAGATAGAACTACTCTTTTCATATAAAAGGTAGTTAACAACTTAAAAGAATATTAATTGAATTTTTGTGAGTGTATGCATGAAAATCTCATTATTTCTTCCATCATTTTCTTCAAAAATTAAAAGAATTAATGAATTTGTTTAATAATATTATATATAAATTGATACATAGCACTTAAGTAATATATGTAAGAAAATACTGTTGGTATAAGATAAATAATTCAATAACTCTAATTTGATTGGAATGAGATATAGAAGATATTAACAGATCATGGTGAAAATGCGCTTTAGGTCCCCTCCTTGGCACGTTTTCAAAAACACCGATGCCATGGCGAAAATTCTACCTCTATTTCAAAGTGAAATTTAATTAGTGACCAATGAAAAGGCTAAAACAAACGAGTAATTAATTAACATGCGCGAGAAAACGCATCAAATTTATAAGTTGGCGAAGTAGGAGACCTAAAGCTCAGATTAACCCAGATCATCTTTCAACATTGCCGTTTATTGTAGTATTTTCAAAGTTTATTCAAATTCTATAGGATTGTCATAGATGTCGATTTACGCAATTCTGTCGTTCTTGTCTAATATTATCTACGTTAATCATGCAGTTTTCATCCAAAATTGCCTTAGTGTTTAAAAAAAAACACTTTTTTGAAATACAAAGTATTTTTTTCAGTCTTAAACTTTGAATTGCAAAACGTAGAGAAGCAAATCAGTTAGATACAATGCAATGGCAAATGTATGATTGATGTATGGTTTAATTTTTGCAATGGCAAATAACCAAATTGCGTATATTTTTATTTAAAATTAAATAAACATTTAAATTATACTTTGTATATCAAATTGAGTAAAAGAGAAAAACTCAATTTTACTTATATTCAAATTGAATTCTCGATGACTATGAATAAAATCAGAAAATACTAAAGATATATATACATAAGTAACCATTAAAGTGCATTTTTTCAAAGATGTTATTTGGCATACTGTTATACTGTTATTTTTTTGTTATATACTGTTTATTATACATTAACTCTTATTCCTTACATGATTTTATTTATTTTATTTATAAAAATTATTTACTATTTTAAGCAAAATAAAAATTTGAACAATCTTTATTCATTTAAAAACATCATTTATTAAGTTTGATTTAGTACAGTTATTTAACGAAATTTATCAATTAGTAAAAGCATCTAAATATTCATGGAAGCACAATTTCAAATATTAAGAAAGTCTCTATGAATTAATTAATGTAAAATATATTCTATTTAAACATCAAGAAAAAAAATCTTTTTTTAGAAATACATCAGTAAATAAATTTCTATACAATAATAACATTTTAAAATAATTTTAGAGATCAGTTAAAAGGAAAACTAATAGAAATTTTATATTAAATAACTTTAAATTTAAAACGCAACTTCTTTTTTAAACTTAAAATTTTAATTGAAACCTGAGGATATAATAAATGATTTTATACATATATTTATTCATTTTTGCACTTATATTAAAATATATTATTAAAATAAATATTCAATATAATTAAATATATATATAATAAATAAATAATATATTATATAATAAAATTCAATGTAACAAAATAAATATTTAATACATTATTCTTAAAAATTTAATATAATTATATTGTTTATTTTAATAATTGAAAAAGATATTTCTTTCCTTGAATATTATATCTAAATAGCAACATTCTGAATTTGAAATTATTCCTTAGTTTTCCCAATTTATAAAACCTTTAAAAACACATTTATTTAGATTTGGGCAATTAATAATTTTAAAAAATATTTTACAAATTTAAAATGCTGATACGTTATTTAAGAATTTAAGCATTTTGTTGATACTAATAAACTTTTAAATGGCATTCTCTAAATTAATTTCATCTCCATGTAAATAAGTCATTTTTGACATAAATAGGCCTTTTGAGACTGAATTTCAATTTTGCTTAAAAATTAAAGCAGAAAATAAGCGATTATTGCGAAATTCTACGTCATATTATTTTTTTTATTTAAATTAAAAATATTTCACGGAATGAAATCATTATTTAGAAATCAAATTTATTTTAAGACTACTTGAAACTAATTAAATTTTCTGTTAGGTTCGTATTCGAAGTGCATGAAATGATGATTTCCCAATAAAATAACTACCGAAGAACCTAATTAGTTTGTTATTTAAAGATATGACTTACGATTAATTATAATATTTAGAAAAGTTTCATTTATTAATTTTTAAATGCATTGATTTGTATGAAAAATATATATTAATTGCTTACAGAAAATATTGATTTACACAATTAAATATAAATTTATTCTTAATATTATTTTCGTTTTCTCTATAAAGACAACGCTAAATGTTTATTATATTTAAGAGAAAAAAATAAATAAGTCAATTATTTACTATAAATATGTTTAAATTATTAATTATGTATTGGATAATCAATAATTTATTGTACTGATGTGATAAATAAATAAATAACCAAAATTTTAAAATATGATAATTTTAGTGTTTTCTCAAAAAATTTAATATTTATAAATCTACTATTTTAAAGTTAATTTAAGCCTATAAAAATATGAATACTGTGAAAATTTTCTATATTCTACATGGAATTTTCATAGCTAAATCTTCTGATGTCTAGTAAAAACAATGCAGAATATTTCTTGAAAATTATAATTTCTTGACTCTCTTTATAAACAAATATATCTAGAATTGAAAGCACGTAACAAGCAATTAAATAGAGAGAGATAAGGATTTTTGAAACTTTATTATGAAATAGAGATATTGCTGATTACATGCACTAAATCTATATTAAAATGCACTTGAAACAGTCTCATATACATGTAACATATATGAAAGTAAACTAACTTAAAATAAAAAATGAATTATATTTTTATATAAAAAAGAAATGTATTAGTCTTATTAAAGTTTTATAGCTTTCTTTTCAAGATTAAATTCTCTCCTAATTGAATTCTTCATAAGTAATTTTTTTTCACAGTTGAGCATTGTTTCAACATTTTAAATCACAATTCAATATAGATAAGATGGCTAAAGTTAAGTAATCAAACGGCGCATGTTATAAGTCCATAAGTTGCCTACCTATGGAAATCTTGAAGAGAAATGATTTTAGTTCAGTTTAGGAACAATAAATCTGTAAATTACTTCTTTTGAAATAAGATTAAATTCTAAATAAATATCTTAATAAGTAAACTCTGAAATTTCCATTCCTTGACTGAAGACCTATTTGAAAGTTTGTAAAACATTGGATAGTTAAACTATTCTCATATAACAATTCCCAAAGCCATTAATTTTTTTTTTAAATAAAAAGTTTAAGTAATTAAGACAACTTCTGATTGAGATTTCTAAAAAGTTGAAATCATTCATTTTATATAATTTAGTATATCGAGTTAATTTAAATTTAGTAGACATTTTTTTCTGGAATACTGAAAAAATTGGTATCAATGTAAATGAAGGAAATAATACTGGTTGAATATAATTGAAATTTGTAAAGATCCAATTATTCTAAATTTAAAAAATTTCAATGGAATTTTCTTAGTGTAAAAAATTATCTTAATCATTGAAAATCCATGACATTACAAGAAATCATGTCGATTTTATTGAAAAAATATGTAAAAATATAATTCCTATAAAATAATTAGAATTTTCTTTTAATTTTAAGATAATTAAAGGATCATATAATAAATATTCAGTTTCAAGATCTAATAAAAATACCAGACATTAAATATATAGTTTTAAAATGTTAAAAAAGAAGATATAAAGACACCTGATTCATTTCTCTTGAAATAAAAACAACATGAATGGTGGTGGATTATTTTGTATTTAAATCAAGTTATTATGACTTTGATATTGTAAAATTGTGTTCTGGTTTCGAGGTGTGTTTTGGAGAATAATCGTTGAATATCAACTGCATTAAGTAAATCCTGCATATTATTGAGCTTAATATATCTTTAGCCTATTTATGTGTGCGTCTAATCCGGTACTTGCAGTCAAACACAATAAGATAATAAGTAAGTTTCATGAAACGGATCGAGAAATATAGTAAAAAATTAAACAAATGCTTCGATTTTGATAGTAAATGAGGTGAGCTTGGTAAGACAGATTCAAGCAATGTTTTAATACTCACATGGAAATACAAAATAAGACAAACATATCATTCAGTGCAGCCAATGAGAAGATAGCATAGACTTCACACAAATTGATACTCTTCAGATTATTGTATCATCTGTACTATAGTAGTAAACTCTTTATTTTTAATATAACATAATAATTTATCACTATTTCCCAAAGGTTAATCTTTCGTGATAACTTGACTAAATGCATTGCGACTCATAACTTTGAAATTATAATGAAAATTATGACTACAAGATTTCAGTTGTGAGTTCAGTTGCGAATTGTGAATTGCGAGTTAAATTAAGTAAAATTCCTGCAAATACTCGTAATTTAGCTATAATACATAACTGATATTTCATTTGTTGTGCAGTGTAAATTACGTATTGAAGGGAAAATCTGTTTTATTATGTTACATATATATTATATAATTTATATTAGCCATATAAATACACTTATGAAATTACATTCATGATTAATTAAATTATTTTCATTTTATGTGGCTGTATGATTATGTTATCATATCTACATTATAAAATTTTTTAACATAATAAATAATAAAATAATAAGTTATGATTATAATTGATAAGACGATTCAATTAATGATATTTATATTTAAGTGCAATTTTTTTCAATTTATACAGCATAACGGTAGTTTAAAATATATAATTTATGGAAATTGGTAATTACATTTGTGAAAAAAAAAGAAAATGAAAAAAATATTATTAAATTTTTCATTAGATTAAATGAATACGAACAGTTTAAATTGGTTTTAAATTTGGCTCACAAAGCCTTTTTTCTTTAAAATTAAACAAAATTGGAAGTATCAGTAAACAATGAAACCTCAGATTAATCGGGAGCTTACAATTGAAAACGTTAGTTGAGTTACTTTCCTAAACTGATAACTTAATAATGAACATGATCTAACAAGTATACTCGAATGGGTTGTTGTATTTAACGATTCCAAATTATCCATCGCTTAATGAATTCTCATAAAGTAGAATTTTAAAATAGTTACCCATGATGATCCTATTCCATTAACTGATAGAAGGGAAAGATCTTCACCGATAATTCGACTCCTCACGCCGCCATCGTTAACTTGATTCCAAGTCTTTAGGGTGCCCTTATCCAAATATAGATTCCACTAATTGCACCATTTTATACATCTGAATGTTTAGCCTCCATGCTTCTCCAAGCCACATTAATTAATTGAGCATTAACCAACTAAGTACTAGAAATTGTACTCTGAAGAAAATTTGTTAATTGTAGTTAACTTCAGTGTTTGGAGATAGAGGTATAATAATAAAACCCTATCTAGTTTCACTATAAAAGAAAAACAATTTGTTTCACATACTTTCATTAAGGAAATGAAAAGCTTATTATAGTCTAAGCATTTATTTTCTGATGCATAATGTTAACTGATTTAAAAAGATAATGGACACTTATATATTTCAACATTTTCTTTCTTAATATAAATTGTTTTACCTAGAGATAAAAGAGTATTATTTCCGTTAATAAATATATTCTCTTAAATTAATTTACTAAAATACATAAATAAGACATAAAAAAGAAACTACAAAAATAAAATATTTATAGTTTTTTTTTTTTTTTTTTTTTTTTTTTTTTTTTTTTTTTTTTTTTTAAATTTGGCCACACGATAATTACAATAGTTAAATAGTTGTGATTTTCATAATTTTAGAATTTTCAATTACACATTGTCTGTATAGAAATTTAATAATAATTTCATCTGTTTAAAAAAAATATATTAAAAGAATACCGTAAAAAGTAAAACAATTCAGACAGATAATGCTTCATGTGTATGATATATACATAATCTTGCACATACACATACGTATATGTACTTTTATACCTTGAATAGGATGATTGTAATACTTTTTCTACTGAAGTCCTTTTTTTGCACCTGAAAAGTTGTGGAGAAAATATTTTCAGTCTTAATGGTTCAATAATCAATATAAAAATGTCCATACTTAATAAAAATATTTATAAGAGAATGCTTCCTTCTGGAAAACATTGAGTCACCGGGATGATTAGAGGATTCCCCAAAATCGAATTAACTCATTGAATTTGAATAGATGATGGTGAAAAAGTAAGAATTGGTTTTACAAATAGATATTCTAAGGATTAAAATTTCGGAGAAGAATCAGAAATGGAAAAGTCAGAGACCTACACATTTTGTAAATTATTATTGTGATTTATTCAAACATCAAAAAAAATTTTACAGTAAGCAAAATTTCTAAGCTAAGCATCAGTTAAGGCAAATTCATTATATTCTGAAGATTTTTGGACTTACTGGAGAAGCTTCTACAGCTTTTATTCCATTTTAAGGGTATGGGAGATTTTGTTAAATGTTTTGATAAGCACATGTTAATGCTTATCAAAATTTATAAGAGAACGCACATGTTAAGTACATGTTAGTGCTTATCAAAACATTTAATAAAGTCTTCCATGAACTCTTTATCCGGGTTTATCCATCGGGTTGTTCGAAAATTATTTCGTTTTATATGAAAATGAAAAAAAATTATTGAATTGTATATTGTTAAATCTAGTCCAATAACTTTTTAACATCTTTCTGGTAGTATCATGATTTCTTATGCAAAAAATGGTTGGTTTTCACTAGCAAAAAAACTGATTCAGGTGGGAAAAACAAAATGACTTCAAGAACAACCCAATACTTGCTAATACAATGGTTCAATGTCACAAATTTGCTTTTCCTGAAAATATTGTTCTGTATTAGTTTATATTCAGAAACGATGCTAGTCTAATTAAAACATTCTAATTCTCATGAGTTAATTCAGTACAATTATTCAATTTAGGATTTTGAGAAAAATACAGAAAATATAGTACTATTTATTTCAAATTGATATATCTTACAATAGCTTATCAGTCCAACGAAAATCTCTATTTTAAAATATTTGTGATTACTTATATAAATTTAACTTTTTGAATTTCATAAGTTTCTGATTTGTTATTTTTATTTTTATGGTTAAACTACATCCAATATTATCAATAATAGTAAAATACATCATTTCACCATGATCATTTTTTTCTTTGTGTTGTTTATTTGAAAAATATAACTTTCATCCAAACTTTTGATAAAGATAAAACCTTTTCGCTTTTATTTACGAGTGAGGTGTTTAGATAGTTGAATTTAGTTCTAGAATAACTCACGCATGTAAAACGCTTTATCGTAAAGATTGACTATGTATGTGGATTCAAAAGTTTACGAAACCTTCTCGTGTGAAAAATCTCCCACTATAATAAAATAACCCACTTGCTAAAGTATTCACGAGTAAATCAACTCAATCCCCGCACACGCGTTTCTCGTTAGTCCTAACGGGCGAATTTTCTCTATTGAATCCCCCAGAAGCCCTGGAAAATTTATTCAAATGTTCTCGACTTCTGTTAGCGGCGTCTTATCATTTCCTCCAGCAAACCTCCCTGCAAAGTTGTCCTCTATCTGCATCGACCAGAATTTAATGAATCCGGTTGTTTGGTTCGCCGTGTGGCCAGGACATGGTGTTCCGGACACCGCCTTCCTCGCGATCATTAGACTGCATATTTTAATGAGCGGACAGGCCTTGAAGAGAGGGAACCAGAAGCGCCGAGATTTTACGGAATATTTATGGGCAGGCGACGAGATTTTCCTCAAACTCAGCACGCGAGGTGTTATTCAGCTCTAAATCAGTTCGGCAATAGCGTCGGGATTAAGTGGGAAACCTTTCGAAATTTTAGCATTTTCTAATAGAACCAATTTCATTCCTGCATAATTGTAAATCACAATTGCTTTGTCTTTTAGTGCAAGTCATTGTTTCCAAGTTAACTAGATAGTTGTGTGATACATTTTAAAATTTAGTATTGAAATTTTATAAATGTAAATTACATTTTTGCTCTGTAAATGTTTACCAAAGAATGACTAAATATTCTTTCATCAATTTCTGTAATTTAGACTACTCAACTCTGACTATTTTTCAAAATATTCATGTTGATTCAATGCAAGGAATTTGAAGTTTTAATTTTTTGTATGCAAATTTATAAATATTATTAAGCTCAGTCTGGTTGTCTAGTGGCACTATCTAGTTAACTTAAAAAGTCATTGTTTCTAAGTGATCTAGATAGTTGTGTGATTCATTTTTAAAATTAGTATTCAAATTTTATGAATGTAAATTACATTTTTTCTCTGTAATGGTTTATCAAAGCATGACCAAATATTCTTTCATCAATTTCTGTAATTTATACTGCTCAACTCTTACTATTTTTCAAAATATTCATGTTGCTCCAATGCAAGGAATTTGAAGTTTTAATTTTTTTGTATACAAATTTATAAATAATATTAAGCTCAGTCTGGTTGTCTAGTGGCACTATCTAGTTAACTTGGAAAGTCATTGTTTCTAAGTGAACTAGATAGTTGTGTGATACATTTTTAAATTTAGTATTAAAATTTTTATGAATGTAAATTACATTTTTTCTCTGTAAAGTTTTAACAATGTATGACCAAATAATCTTTCATCAATTTCTGTAATTTTGAATTCTCAACTCTTGACTATTTTTTTCAAAACATTCATGTTGCTCCAATGCAAAGAATTTGAAGTTTTAATTTTTAGTATACATATTTATAAATGATATTAAACTTATTCTGGGAATTGTTTTTTTATATCTAAAAATAAAAATAAATTTTTAACAATGTTTTATTAAAGTAATTGCTCAAAATAGTGAATAAAGAGAAGAAAATGATGACAACAACATAAAAATGTATAATGAAACGTAACAAAAGTCATGATATTAGTTTACAAATAGAATTTAAAAAAATTGTTTCAGCGAAAAAATTACATTTGTGGATGAAAACAGAAACGAACGAAAATAGTTTTTCCAATTTTTTTTCTGAATCATAAACATTTTTTAAATGAGGCAGGTCATAAATCAGCTGATAGAAAAAGTTTATAGTTAAAAAAGTTAATAGCTAGAAGAGTTTCAGTATGAATTGAGTAGCCTTAATTTAGGTTTTAGGAAGAAATTTTAAATTAATACCCCTTTATCTTTATTAATAGAAAATAAATTTTAAGCAGTATTTATTATATTGCTTTTTTAAAAACATAAAATTTATTACATACAAATATGACAGTTAACATAAATTAAAAAAAACTTGTTTTTTTATATAAATATTTTTTATTTAATTTTGTGGGAGTTTAAACAAGGAAAGCAAGATTTTTTTTTCAAAAGTTCTTTTTTCCATTGCCAAATAAATTAATAAATTGAAAATATTGAATTATTTACATATGATCTGAAATTAATTATTAAATTGTGTTCTTCGTGTGTACTGTACAAATATATTTGAACATTAAAATTTAGGATTATCTCAAAAATTTTAGTTATAAAGGAAAAACTTACAAATGGATAAAAAAATCATTTCAACTTGACAAAACAAAGTATAATTAATGTTTAATTTTTTAACGCTGCATAGATAACGGAAAAGAATTTATATGCAGAAAATACAAATTTGCATTTAAGTAGTATTTTTAAGGTGAAGATCAGTAAATTTTTAATTCTAAAAAATACTATTTCTTTGCTAATAGCTTTCGAAGAACAATTGGACATATAATAATTATTTGATACTAAACGAAGCAATAATTAATCAAAATGAAATGAAATATTATATTGACCAAGTTGTTGCTCCATTTAATACAGTAGTAATTTTTTAAATATGTTCTCCAAATTATTGAATCTAAAATAAATTTGGATTACATACTCTGAAAATAAATACATCCTACATTGAAAAATGTGATTTAAGAAAGCTAAAATATATGTTCTCTATATTTCCTTAAAATAGAAAGTTTAAAAATATAACAACAAGTTGCAAGCCAAAATTTTTAAATTATTTCCAGATAAAAAATTATTCTAAATATATCATTATACCAACTTTACTTTACAGTTAGTATTAACCGAAGTGTACATAATTTTCATATAATATAATAAAGTTTTTGAGAGAGAAT
The DNA here is from genome assembly GCA_026290005.1 of Latrodectus geometricus. Taxonomy (NCBI): domain Eukaryota; kingdom Metazoa; phylum Arthropoda; class Arachnida; order Araneae; family Theridiidae; genus Latrodectus; species Latrodectus geometricus. Next base: position 41,479 of record JAPDSC010113419.1, read on the forward strand.
TATAACATTCGCGGAACTCGTAATGCAATAACATTTTAAAGAGAATTTGATTTTATCGAGCATATATACATATTAGTAATAAAATTGAAATTTCTGTTTATAATAATTTAAAAATGTCAATGCATTAAATTGCTCGTATTTATTTATTTAATTGTTTACGATATAACACGTTATATGTAAAAATCTTTCCCATTTTACTTTTATCTTAATTATTTACCAACATAAAAAATCATTTGCATTCATTTTCTGATATATATTGGAAAAATGTATGAACATATAAAATTTATCATTTTGGAAGAAGAAAATTATCAAAAGAAATATTATATATATATAAAATAAAGAAAATAAAAAATATAGACAAAATCACATACTTTTCCACTCTCTTTGAGACATTGTATTCATCTAGAAAATTCAGCACTTATTAATAGATTCTAGCCTAGAAATCGGACCATTGCAATAAAAAAAACACTTCAGTAAAATAGAAAGCAATATTTATAAGCAGCAGCTTTTAAAACTTTATTTTAAACTCACCTCATGTAGTCATTTCTTCTGTTTGTGTGACACAACAATCTTCATTTACAACAATAAGTTCATCATCTTTCGCATAAAGAAATGAAGTTGTGCAATACCATTTATGAAAGATAACCCATTTTCGTGAACAATTAGATGGTAAGTAATTATAATGGATCATTTACAGATACAGTCTAAATTTATTATAATGTATACAGTTTAAAATATTTAATTAAAAATATTTATGCTAATCTTTTTTTACTGTATAGTCTGTCTCCTTGATGTATATATAGTCTCCTTTATATATAAATAGATATATTCTCCTAGAAAATATCAAGAACCTTGAAAAAGTACTAATTTTAAAAATTATATTATTTTTTAAATTAATACTTTTTTAAAGTATTATATATTTAGTTAATATTCTTTTATAAGTAATTGTAGTTACTTATAAAAGTATATAAACATAACATAATTTATTTATTTTTTTTAAAAAATTATTATAGAAAGAGAAATTTTATACTTGCAGCTGTAAATTCTATATGTTAATTAATATTGTTTACAAAATGGCATTTAAGTAAGAATATTTTTGTCGTATGCATCTGAATAATTATACAGATTTTCAAGAATGCAAGATTAAGATTTCCTTAAAAATTAGATTTCGCCTAGCTGAATGAATGGCTATATCCAAACTCTCTTAAAGATTACTGCATCATGTTGATGGTCTGATGACTTCCAATTAGGATTTCTCCTTATTCCCAGGAGAGTGATGACCTCTCTTGAGGTTTGTAATGGTGCTAATTTGTATTCAAGTATCAAGCCTAATAGCCCCTCTTATTTTAAAGAGTCATTTTGCACATTTGCACTCAATGAAGTTAGATGAGAAGGCATGATGTTTTAAAAAAATTATATACCCGCAGATTATGTTCTTAAACTGAGAGTATACAAATAAAAAATTATGTGTCAAAGACTAAAAATGAAAATTACCAAATTAATGCATTGAATTTCCAATGATTATGGTGTTGTATTAATTATAGCAGAGGTAACAATAGACTTTACATTATTACGATTGTAATTATGTTTACCATTAATTATAATTAATGCTAATAATTATATTACTGTAATAAAAAAACGATGTGTGTTAAATGATAATAGTAGACCTAATGTTGCAGCAATAGATGAAATAAGAAAAATTTTGAAAAACCAATGTTGTTTTCAGCCATTAAGTACAAATTGCATTTCTTTTTAGTTTTAATTTTTACTTACCTTTAACATTTTTCTATAATCGACTCGAGAAATAAGACAATGAAAGAAATAGGTAGAGATGTGATCTTTAATGAAAGACAAATAATGAATCTTAATTTCAAAACTAAAAGTGTTGCATAAATATGGAGAGGAAAATAAAACTTCCTGGTCTTATGCAAAATTTTCATTAGTTAAAATATTATATTATGGAAAATATTATTTTTTAAAAAAATGTAGTGAAAAAAAATCTTCTGATACATTATAAATTAAATTTGATAAAACAAACTGTTTTACATTAAAATGTTTTGAACGATTCTTGATTTAATCATTCCATCACAAATACTTACAGGTAATATTAAGGAGTATATAAATTTTATTGAAATTACATTTACAATAATTCTCATAATATTTAAATAAATGTTGATTCATGAATATGCAGAACATTATTTAATATTTTGAATAAAATCCGACCAATATATATAGATATATGTATAGTATTGGTAGTAAATTTGCAGGTTAAAATAATAAATAAAGCTGTTGAAGAATCGTGATCCAAACTTAAATTGAAGAACAAAGTTTTGTTACGTGGTTTCATATTCGTGAGGTTTCGCCTTCGTGAAAAAAAAAGGAGACGAATGTTGGTGAAACTTGTTTTCCAAACAAAATGAGTTGTATAACTTTTTGTCGAGAAAATATTCTATTGTATATCTTCAATATTCCCAAGAAAATTATCAAATATCAAATAATATATTATTGCCAAGTTAATTTAGAAATATTGCTGCATAGAACAGAAAATTATCATAATAATATAAAAATAATTAAGTACAGGAAAATATTTTTGACTTATCTGCAATTAGTTTGCTTCAATTGTTTTAAATAAATTTGTTTTATACAATTTCATATCAAAATGAAGAGAATTAAATTTGTAAATTTCAATATTCCAACTGTTTTTGAATGATATTTTGGTAAGTTTACTTTAAGGTATCCCTTGATCATTAGTATTTTTTTGCAGCCAAGAAAGGCGCCAAAAGATTAATAACAAAATGGAAACCCTAAAACTAAGTTATTTAAATCACTGAAAAAACCAGAAGTTAAATTTTATCACAAAATTTTAACAAAACGAAAGAGTATCCTAATCTACACATTATTCGATACGTTTTCTTTTTTTCTCAAGCACATGCTTAAACATATATTTCATATCGAAGACACACATAAATAAAAAAATATTATGTATAAAAAGTACGATATAATTTTTGTTCTCATTTTATATATATGAGCGCATATTGTTCATTTAAAATTATTTTAATAAGAAATTTTCTTGGGATTAAATGTTAATGCATACAGTAGTCATCATCTTCATCGACTACCATTAAAGTAATCTGACCAAGCACATCATAATTTATTCGAAGCTACTTTCATACGTGACTGTTCCATTTTAAGCAAACTGTTAATTACTTCGTTAAGAACAGTCTCAAAATTAGTCATTACTAAATAAGCCTTAAAAGTCAACGTAATTCTCTTAAAATGAAATTAATGATTTTAGCTCCAAGAGAAAATAATGGTTTCTTTAAAGAAGCTGTTTGGAATAATATGATGAAGCTTATTTTATTTTTAAGTTATTTCATTAATAAATAGTTTCAATCAAAAGAGTAGGCGAAGGATTAATTTTTATAAAAGGAAGGACGTTAATTAGATTTATAATTAAAAAAGCATTGTTTTTCGGCTTTTATTTCATGATAAAAGTAAAAGAAAGTAAAAGTATTTGAGAGCAACGTAAAAATAAGTTTATGCTTATAAAATAATATTTCATCAAAAGTGGGTTATGGAATTATAATTTTTTTCTTAAACTGCAAATTCTAATTAGTATTTAGTTTCTTAGATTTGAAAAAATAATAGCAAAAAAAATATTTCCCAACTAATTCGTTTTCTAGTTTGCGGAACCGTGCCAATCAAATTTGTCTTCCATTGAATCAACTATTTTAAACAAAATTATCAAGAGCCGCTAATTTTAATCATTCCATGTAAGGGTAAAAGTTTATTCAAATTAATAAAACATATGCACTTCGTTAATTAAATTTTAATAACAATTATCATTTTCAAACTTATTACACATTTTCTGAAAGTATACATGATTAAAAAATATAGATAAGTAGTAATAACTTAAGTAATCCACACAATTTTTATTAATTTAAATTAAATTTTGTTTTCACATTAAGAAAATATGAAATTGATAATTAATTTTTAAAACAAATGAATAAATACTTGTTTGTTATTCATGGATTAACATTTTAATGAAAATTCTCCTTAAAAATTTGTTATTTATTATTTTCCCCATACACACTTGTAAATACCAATAGAATTTCATGATAAAATCCTTCTGTTAAAAATAAGAGCAAATTCTAAAAGAATATTTAAAATTGTTTTCAATAAATTTTAGTAATATTTCAATTATAATTCTGAAGTTACTATGCAAAATTTCCAATAAAATTTGGAATTTGGATAAATATTTTCAAATAATGTGATTATTCACTGAAGTGTTGTAAACAATTTGTTTTATAAATTCTTGTTTTCTCCCTTTGGGTAAATGAAGATCAGAAACTAATCATAACAAATGCTTACTAAACATGTATATAAAAATTTTATTTTGTAATTTTCTCATAATACCAACTTCATTATTAAATGAGAAGACTTTTGATTACAAATAGAATTATAAATATTATTTTCAAAATGTTCTAAAATGCTCAATTGCGGATAGATTACTTAGTTCAGGTATGGTTAAAAATATATTCACTTTTAGATATGATTAAAACTATGGAATGTTCAACCAATCAGCAGCGTATAATCAAGACTTTGTACCACCATTTTGAAACTCCTAGTTTTGCTTTCATTTAATATGCTGATATTTTAAATAATTTAATTTTGTTTGTGTTGAGATTAATTATACTGATATAGTTAAGAACTTATTTTTGTTTCTATCAATATGGTTCTGTGGTTTCCAGTAACATTGCTCATCCCATCCTTATTGGATCAATATAGTTTTGAAAAAAGTTTAAACTATATAATATTACAACTTAATTTCAAATACCAACTAGGATAAACAATCATTATATCCAAGCAAATTTGTTGGAAGTTTATATAATTAAATATAATTATCACAGATATGTAGAAGCATTAGTTCGAGTCTCATTTTTGCAGTGATTTGACTCAGACTTAAGAGAGGGTGGTTCCAAGGTAACTTAGCAGTACAACCAAATGTCCATCCTAAGAAGAATTCCCTCACCCAAAGACCACCAGACGAAATTCAAAATTCTTCCTGCAACACCCTGGGTTCACTTAAGTTCTGTTTCAGGTATTCAAATCTATGTGTGGGAGAAGTTTCGAATTTATACAGAATATGTAATGAAGTTTCCTCTAAATAATGACTATCTTACAGTCTTTGCAAATATAATCATTTTATTCTCCCATTAGGGCTAACCAATTTAATATTCTGAATCGATAAAAAATACAGCTTCTGAGACAGATTAGTTTTTTAACATACCTAGCATTATTTCAGGACCAATAAATCTGCTGTGCATAAGAATTATTTTAATTGTTTTGGAAATTTAAATTAGTAATTTATAATTCAATGATAAATATATAGTTTATGCTTATAAAAAAGGACTGATTATAATCTATTTTTTATGATTTAATTAACTCCCCATGGCTATGAAGTGAAAGTTTTTAAATTTTTATCTTGGGAATTCTTAACATTTTAAATATACTTAAAAAATTGTCAATTCTTAAAAAAATTTGAGGGCCTAAGATTGTGTCAGTAAATATAAGTATGTCAAAATTTCCAAATAAATTTTCCTGAATGATAAGAAAACATCAAAGGAAAATTTATGTCAAAATTGCATAGTTTAGTAACAATCACTTTTTAGAATTTACTACAGGATCTGAATTTAAAGATATTATATGGGAATTAAACGTGATGGCGAAAAGCAATCAATGTCTCAATGATGTTCCCTAGAAGTCTATTTATTAAACAGTCTATTTATCTACTGAAAAGTCACCTTAACTTGTGCCTTAAATATATATTTTTAATTAAAATTATGTAACAACTAATCAACAAATATATTATTTTTTATCAGCTTCACGAATACATCTTTTAAAATGTTGCTCCATGTGTTTACTGAGAGAATGGAGTAAAAGTATTTTTGAGATTTTATATTTATTCCATATATAAAACAGAATACTTTCAGCGTCCGTAGGCATCGAAGATCGATGGGAGCTTATTTCATTTGGTTTATCAGTTACAAAGAGGATTCATGTCTATTCAGGGCGTCCCTCTTATAAAGCCCTATTTCTGATTCCAAAACGAGGGAGGAAGGGAGGGAGGAAAGAAAGAAACAACTTAAGACCCTCGGAAATGGAATGAGCCTTCCGAAAGTTACTTCCAAAGGAAAAGACGGTTAAAAATGAACATCCAGAATCGAATTTACAGAAGTTTCCTAACTTCCGATCAAAGTCTATGGAGGCATGGCTGATTCTATAAGAATAAAAAGTTACAATCCCGATTTTTTCTTCAGGGAAAAGTATCGGACGAGATTATTACTTTTGATGCAATGTAGTCTGATAAAATCAAATTAGCATGCTCTTAGAAGTTACAATTTTAAATGAAGAAACATTTAGTTGAAAAATTAGCAAATATTTTAAGACATTTTTATAGCAAGAAAAAATTTTTCCCTAAGTTTTGTTTCAAATAAGAAAAAATTAATAAATTGTACAAAAAATTGTATTCCTGTTAATAAGGCATACAAAATTTAGTTGAATAAATTTGTTTGGATATTTATTTTTTAAAAGCCTTAGAATTTCGATTTATGAATTTCTTGGAAATAAAAACTCATAAATTTGATTGTTTCGCTACCATATTTTATGGAAAGATGATTATATTTTCCCAAATGTATTTTAAGGAAACAAAACATACACTTTATTGTTCATATATATGTGTATATGGGCTTACAATTATTTTGGCATAGCAAGATATGCAAGGATTTCAAAATCAATTTTTTAATAAATTGATTCTAACAGCTGCATTTTAACAAATTTTATATAAAAAAAAGTAATAAATAAGTCTAATATAACTTTTTTTAAGGCAATTATTTATATAAAAAGTACATTTGAACATAAAAGAGACATTTAAAATACATTTTTCCTTTTCAGTTTATTTATTATTTAAATGTTAAAATTAAATTAAAACATTAAAATATTAGTATAATATTGTTATTAAAATAATTTATAAATTTAAACGAAACTATGAAGTAAATCATCATAATAACTTAAATAGGTATTAAGTAATATTTAAAAAATGAATTTAATTTATTATTAAGTATAAGTTAATAAATTAAATACTTTTTTGTAATAAATTAAATTCATTAAATCAATACATTTTTGTAAGTAAAAAAATTAATATAATTGCACAATTTATTTACTGTTAATATCATGTAAGTCAGCAAATACCTACGTATTTCTTATGGTAATCTATATGCTTTATTAGTTTAATAGTATTTATAATTATAAAACTAGAAAAAGTTCTGATATCTGTGTTATCTTTTTCTTAGAGGTAGTACGATATTATTCAATCATAAGTCCTTGTTGCAATCCCAGTTACAGTTAAATAATTGGATATATATAGAGATTTTGTATCTCTTATAAATTATTGAATTCAAAATTACTTATTTCAAAAAATAGCATAATTATTTACTGAAACTATGTCCGAATTTTCAAATTAAAAATAAAATATTTAATCAATTGATTCGAATGATCAGATGTAAATATATTTTTAAAAAATGGATTTTAAAAATTAAATAATACTTTTCTTTCCCCATGACCTAAGCATTAAGTTTACAAATAAAATTTGTTTTCAGCAATGATTTGGTATTGATTTTCTTTTGTATGAGTTATCAACACAAAAACTAGAAATACTAGGCATGCATAACGAGTTACATTTGCATTGACTTCATTATATAATGATGCTAACCTAAGGGGCGATCTCGAAATAGTCATCTATCACAATCTAGTTTCATTTACTCCGATCGATTTTTCGAAAGCTTTCGACATTCATGTATTGATTTTGAAAATAAACAAGTTATAATTTACTCTCAGAATCATTATCAATAACGAAGTGCATAGAGAAAAATGTTTCATTTCATCCAAGTTGACATCTTAATAGCACAGGAAACGACTTGGAAAACCAATAAAAAATTTCAAAAACGAATATCGTTTTTCTTTGCTATTTGCACCAGTCAATATTAAATTGACTGAGTTAAAGGACAAAAAGAAAATTCTAAAATTTCGTTAATAAGCTTCTTTTATCAAGATGTAGGAAGAAATAATGTACAAAGTTGTTGTTTACAGGGGGAAAAAAAGATGTTGTTTTCGATGAAAGGAAAAGTTTCAATTCGAAAAGATATATCAGATAATTTCGTTTTTCTTCATTACAGAGAAGAGAAGAGCACTGAATATACTTTAGAAAGGAAGATTCAATCTAAGTTATTGTTAGCCTACAGCTAAAAAAGCTATGCTCTTCAATTGAAAATTTCGTTGCGAAAACTCATGTTTCTTAACGATTTTTTGGCCGTCTTCTTCTCAAACTTGTTCTAATTTATGCGTTTTTATTCTTTCGTTCTAAGAGAAATTTTTGTATCAGGAAAGCATCGATCTATCCCCTAAGGGCATGACGATGGCAGACGTGTACTTAACGATATCGATTATAGAATAAAACAAAAGCAAAACCCTTGGCCCTTGCGTGGAAAAGTAGTGAAGTATTATGGGTCCACGAAGAATATCAGGATATCGAACGTTCCAGGTGAATTTTCCCTACTCTTTTTCCCTTTCTGATCTCTTCCTCCTCCCACTCACCTTCATCTCAATCCTTAAGTTTTTTCGATATTTATATTCTTTTTTGAAAGTCAGAAAGAGGATATCTTAGATGTGTTTTTGAGTCTCCATCATATTTTGTGTGCACGGGAATATTTTTTTTGAAAAAAAATCTTCAGCCTTCTTTGACCTCAAAAATATTCTTGAAATGCATTTTTCCCCTTTTCTAAGGTTTTTCGCTTTTTTATATTCCTTTGTTGTATTATTGAACATGGTTTTCTACTTCTGGATTTTTTTGGCATTTTTCTGTTGAGATGATTTTTTGCGCGGACGTGTTTAGGTTATTCACAGCTGAAAGCATTCAAAGGTATCATTATATTTAAAAGGAACGTTTCAAATATTAAATAAATTCTTTAAAATATAAACATAATTGAGTATTATTTAAAATACAGATATTTTCACCTTGATCATTGTACGTTCTTTAGCAATATTTATTTAACATTTTTGCAGATTTTAAAATTTTAAAACTAAGGTAAAAAAATATGCATGATTTGTAATTATGTAAGAATTGTTAGGAATTCAAAGTATGCAATGTTTAATATAAGTGGTGCAGTTTGTTTTAAGCAATTTTTAGCTTTAAGAATACATATTTGTAACTAAAGGACAAACATAATAGATTTGATTTATTTAGAGATTTTTGGACACTGAGTGAGAAAACTAATTATGTAACATTTTTCATGTCTGTCATTTCTTAAAACATTCTTTTTAAATTAATAAAATGACATTTCATAATTATTTGCAGAAATTTTATTAATTATCAGATTAAAATAAAACATTTTAAATATTTTCACATGCACAATAACTGTAAAAGTACTAATAAACTACGATTAATTGAGACCTCATATCTAATTTGTATACCACTAAATTTTCTGAAATTAAGCTATAATGAAATTAAGCTAAATGTTGTATTAGTAAAAAGTAACTTATCTCTATTTTATATTAATGAAATACTGTTTATTTATTTTTTAAAAAACAGCAAATAAAGTGCATGGACACTTTATTTACTGTATTATTTGTTACCAATTTATTTTATATTTATTATTGTTGAAATATTCCGGTATATAATATCATTCCATGGAAGTTTTTATTCATTTTTTTCTTCACAAAATTGTAAGCAGCTTTCCGAATCAGCCTAAATGAAAATGGTTAATTTGTGTTGCTCCATTTTAATAATCTTTCATAAATGTTTGAAACATTTGCAATAGTTTTTGAAAAAATATATTACACTTTAAAAAAATGCTGAATGTAAACATTTCAAAGAACTAAGAAAGCAGCTAGAAGCATTGTTGCAAAAATTTGTCTCTCTGTATAACTGGTGTAATGAAGTAAGTAATCTATAATTAAAGAAGAAATTATTTATTGATATACATAATTTCAATAACGACGCTATCACTTCAAAATATTTTCACAACACATTTTGTATTCTATTAATGAAAGATTCGTCCATTAAAAATAAGTGTTAATAAAACATATTTAATTCTCCAAATTCTAAATGATCGAAATATATCTATTAAATTCTCAAATTCCTCTTGTAATAAGTTTGATTTGAGCATTCAAAGATGGACGCTTAATTGCACATGTTTGTCCAAATAAGATTCTGCTCTCTTGTAGATCCTTTATTTCTATCTTTAATAGAGAATAAATTTTAAATGTTTTTAGGCATCAATTCGAAATATATAAGAATCCGATTTAAAAAAAATAATATAAAGTATGTTAATGACTTCGCTTATATTTAATATTTACTTGGAAGCTTAATATTCAAACAAAATATATCATGTATGAATGATTATTGACTGTGTCAAGATCAAAAGGATTGCCTATGTATAACATAGGCAATCCTTTAAATCTTTATATAGTCGCATTGGATTCTGTAAACTACACATCAAATAAACAAAGTAAAATATTTGTTTAAATTAAAATCTAATAAAGAATAATTACTGCAAAATATTTCATGATAGATTTTAATTCTTAAAGAACAAAACTAAATGTTTTATTGAAAGTTTTAAATAAAGTTTATATTTATAATATACGTCCATATTTGTTTTACTATAAGGAAATTAAATATTTAAAATTAATAGATTTTTAAAAATTAAGTAATCTTAATATTAAATATTATTAATTTAGTAATCTTAATACTTAGGAACTTAATATAATTAATTTTGAGTAAATATCTTATATTTTATGGTTTAGAATCTCAAATAACTGCTGCAAATTCTTATAAAATCACTTTAGAAAAACAGAAATTATTTGAATAAAGAAAAACAAATATTTTATTTATAATATTTTAAACGTCAAATATTAAGAATTAAATTAATATTTTCTTATTTTGTCACAAAATTGCACCACTATGTAAATAAATTTGAAATAACAACGTTTAGTAATAAAGATATATGTTTAAATTTTGAAACATCTTTTTATCCTTACATTTATGCTGAATCTCTCACGTTTACTATAAATTTCATTGGTAATAATAGTATCGATATTATAAAAGCAATTTCTGATTATATAATGTTAGTTTGGAATCACTGTTGAGGTACGATTTGAGGATCTGTAACTTAATATTACTTAAAAGAATACGTATTTATAAAATTTCTTCAATTATATACTTCTAATCAGTTTTTGAATTTTAAGAAAAATCAACAATATAGGGGGGAGCGCTTCACAAAACTTAGCATGGTTTGAAAATTTCTCAAGCAACTACATACAAAAGCATGCAATAGGTAACAACGAAATTGAAATCCTTGCTAAACAAAAGTGTTTTGGAAAGAATACACAGCTTTTCGAAGAATTCGCAACTTGAAAAATGCTGTTTTACCATGAATTTTACCATAAAAAATGCTGTTTCACCATGAAGTTACGGTGAGTTCACATAAACGCATATAATGTTTGGAAATTTAGTAATAAATAAGTTTTAAATTCTAGGATATTAAATTTAATATTTTTTGAGATTTTTATACTATATATAATATATTTAAATTTTATTTAAGAAAATAAATGATATTTACTAAAATATTTTACAGAAATGATGCTTTCAAAAAAAAAACATTATGATAACTCGATATTTATTAATAGCAATATAATTTAAATATAAAATATTTTTCAAGGAAAAATATGTCATCATTCAATTAAATTAGATAATCTTTGGTTATTATAAAATAATAAGAAATTATTTGCAAACATATCAAATTGATTTGATAAATAAAATTGGTAAATTAGACACATAATATGTATATACATATTTCTTAGTATTATAAATACACACATATATATGAATAGACCAGTAAAGTTTAATTAAAAAAAGAAATAGGGGAAATATTTAAAAGAGCTTTGGCAGGGATGCAATTTATAACCGGTCGCAAATATTTGAAATTTTTAATAAGTTTATTTATTTATTTTTTTTAAGTATCAGGCAGTTTGTATTCAGTAATAAATTTACGAAAATATACTTTTAAATAAATATCCATAAACAAGCCATTAGTCACACAATCGAATCTTATGAAAATAAACATCAAAACATTTTCAACCCTCAATTTTTTACTTTGGCATTTAAAGTTAAATAAATTATGAATTCAATTTTCCGTCCGTAACTGTGATAAACCGCAAAACTAAAAGAAAAACAATTTTCCATATTTTTCTATCTCACGCAAAATGCATTGTAAAACTAAAAATTGTTTTTCAAAAAAAAATATGTGCTTAACAAAAATATCGATATTTTCCAAACCTTTCCTCAATGTTTAACTTCCTCGCTTTCTGAAAGAAAAAGGGGGCAGAGAAAAGAGGCGGAAAATTCACTTATGGTATCTCATTAAAGACCGCCGACCGCATTATGATCCAGGTAGGAGCCGTAGTTTAGAAATGTGAAATGATTACTTTTCGAGAATTTCTGAGAATTTTCTGTCCATTTAATGTGCCTCTCTGAAAATAACAACAGAATGCGATGTTTTTCCAAAGTGGCTCGCTCCCGCTTCAAATTTTCTGAATAATAGACAGACAGCAATTCGAGATAGGAGCATGGAAACTAGTAGTTCCCACAATGCTTTGCGCGTAGTGATCGGCGGGAAGGAAGAAGATAGGAAGGGAAGTGCTAAAGGTTTATTTTTTTTTTTCTTTTGATTGCCTTTTTTATGCCTTCGGTTTGAACGTGCTACACCGTAGTGCTCATTATTTGTGCTACTATTTTTTTCATCAGATAAAATGCTACGTAATAGCTGGTCAGAAGCCATTTCTACAGTATTACCAATTTTTCAGAAAAAAAAGTTTGTTTTTCCCGATCGAAAAAAATACAATTGGCTTAAAAAATGAAGATAAGAAAACAAAATGGCTGATAAGAGAAAAAAAAATTTGTATCTTTATATCAAAACTCCCAGGAGAAAAAGCGACCGAAAAATTTATTGAAATCATAAATCTTCTATATGCTTGTGGTAAAATCAACTTGAAACTTTTTTCATTTTGTGATTTCATTTTAATTAATACAAACTTATAATCTGGTGAAAATGAAGATATATTATTACATTTGTGGCTATTCCTTAGAATCGCAAGTTATTATAAACTTTATATAGTGTACAATCATTTTCGAAATTTCTAATACAAAATTTAAAAAAATTAAATACAAGTATTGATAAAGCAGGTAATTTTTTCTGCCCTTTCTGGGATAACTTAATGTTAAATAATGCAAATCATAGTTAAATAAATGAAGAAATTAAAAAAAAAAAAAAGAAATATGCTTTGTGGAAACAGCCGTAGCAATTACTCTCAACTTTGAAATATACATAAAACTTATAAAAATTCTAAATGATTCATATACAATCCATGCATATATTAATAAAATATACTCATCCAATACAAAATTTTGCATGTTTGATACTGAAACTAATTTAATTCGATTTCATACCTTTCTATTATATTGGGGTATAACGATCAGAAAAGTGCAATACATATGAAATAGACCATTCAAAAATACAATTTATTTTAAGTTATGTACAAAAATTTACTTCTGAATCATATTTTTTAGATTTTTATATTTAAAATACTCCTTTTAAAAATAATTTCAAAGCAATATTCATGATTTGATCAATAATTTAAAATCACTTGCATTGATTCATTTATTAAATTATGATGTATCCCAAATATATTTTTCATTCTAATGTATATTCTCAGTGTTAAATGTGTTTACATATCTTAGTTGCTTTATTTTCCTTATAAAAATTTCCATTTAATACTGTTTTAGTTACATAGGAGTTTAATTTCAATATTTTTAAACATGAAAGAAAATGTTTTCAAATATTTATTTCCTTCCTTACAGATTCATATAGGAAGAAAGGAAAATTACTACAGGTATTTTTCCCGCAACCTACAATTACAAAGAAGTATTATTTAATTTACATTTGATAATGCGTATTATTTAATTTTTAACTAAGCAATATTTATGAGAGTATGAATATCATTTCTCAAAATAATGTATTGCTTAATACATGCATTAAATTTAGCAAAGCATCATTTACTTTAATCTAAGTTTAAAATTCATGAAAAATAGGAGATGCAAATTTCTAACATTAATTTTTTTATTAAAATTTCAGTTTAAAATTTAAAGTAAAATGTTTCAGAAATTTATAATAGACCTTTGTTGATCGATACTTAACTTTCTCATAATAAGTTTCAAGCTTAATATTTTACTGATTGCCGGCCAACCTGTCTAGTCGTTAGTGTAACTGACTATGGATAGGGAGGACCTGGGTTCGAATCCCAGATCGGGTATGGATGTACTTTCTCTCTCTATGTGTTTCTTGTCCTTTCCTCAGATGATGGATCAATGTGGCCAGCCCTATAAACGGCTTTGTAGTGGTGTGGCGTGGATGACGCTACTCGTACCTTCTTGACTTGGTTCACAGGTGCCCACCGGGTAACGATAAAATGAGTAACAATTTCCGGCCTTGTTGCGGCAAATGGGCTAATGTACTTACTTGCTCAAGGGTTCCCGCCATTAGAAATAAATTAAAAAATTTTAATGATTATAATAAAGATAACTGAGAAATGGAACAATAACAATAGGAAAAAAATATTCGAGATAACTCTGAAAATAAACCAAATTATTTTAATTAAGAGATTAAAAAATATAGAATTCATATGAAAATTGTTTTGTTAAACCAATTCATATTACCTCTTTTAATGTATTATATGTTTGTTGCATTAATCTAAATTATTCCTATTGTTTTCTGCAATTCATTTCATATAAAGTATATTAATACTTCTACATGATGCAATTGAACTTTCAACGTACTTTAGTTTTCCTTTTAGAGGGTCTTAATATTTTTAATTTGTTATATAATAATTTAATTGTACCAATATTATTATTTTAACCAATATGTTACTCAAATTTCATTCAATGGAATATTTCGCCATCGTTATAGTTAATAGTATTATTAATAGTAAAGCTATTATTATTTTTTGTATTTTCTTTTTATTTGGTAAAATGATTCAGTTACTCAAAATTTACCATTGTTTTGGGAAAAATTGAAGAAGCCATTTTATCTTATTTTATAATGATCACTTAATACTATTTCTACGACAAGGATAATATATACATTGTTTCTTCCTTATTGGCTTATTAGTTTTATAAATTAATAATAAAAATAAATTTCTTAATATATATTCTTGAATGATATCTCAAAGTTTAAATCATCTTCAACGTAAGTTCTTATAAAATGCTTCTACTTTTGTGTTTTAAAACATGAAAAGGTCTATCCAAAGTGATTGAAATAAAGTTTCCATATTCACAATCAAGCAATATAATTTATTTATTTCGTAACATTTACCATAACAAAAGTACTTATAAAATGTTTGTTTAGTTTTCATCTAGAAATAAAATATCTTTCACAGGAAGTTAAATTATTTTTATCAAGAATATTCAGTATTAGAGACAAAATACAATTAATAAAATAAAAATAACAACATCCTCATAAAGTAAAACATACTTACTCGAGAATAAATTTAAATTATAAATGTATCTTTACTTGGCATTTAAAATAGTTTTTTTAAATTTTGCTCACCTTAATAAACTAGATTAATATTTTAAATATCTGATAGTTTTTTTTTAACATTCTCTTTGTTTTCTGATAATAAATTTACTACATAATATTCAAAATATTAATTAATAATTGTCTTAATAATAATTTAACTCATAAATTACATCTGTTATATGTTTTAAAATTTAAATACGCATCATAATTGAATACTTAAATAATTAATAAAATAGAAGGACTTGTAATTTCATGAAGTAGTTTCCACTTAAAAGCAAATGGTAAATTCTAAATCAACTTACATGATTTAATAATGAATTTAAAATATTTATTATCTATAAATTCATTATTATCTTTTAAAATTAATTAAATTGGTATGCATAAATTAAATATATCAGTTCAAGCATTGGAAAGATAATTTCATTTTTAATATTTAATTTATTAAATTTAAAGACACAAACTTATTTAAATTACACAAATATTTATTAAATATTTTCTTAATTATTAACAACTGTAAAGAAACATCAAATCAACTATTGCGAGGACCATTTAGTTTAACTATTTACTACTTATATTTCTACAATTAAATTGCAAAATTTTTTTTTTAAATTAACTGGGAATTTATCTAGAGTATATTTTAAATCTCGTTAAAAAGCTTCATGATCAGAATAAAAATGACATTTATCATTTTACATAGTTAATAAGAGTTATGTGACTATTTAACTAAGCAGCAATAAAAATAAAAGTTTTTTTTCTAATGACGGGTACACTTGAGTAATTAACCCATTTGCTGCAACAAGGCTGGAAACTGCTACTCATTATATCGCTATCCAGTATGCACCTGTGAACAAAGTCACGGAGGTACGAGTAGCATCGCCCACACCACACCACCTCAAACCCGTTTATAAGGTGGGCCACATTCATTCATCATCTGAGGAAAGGACAAGAAACACAGAGAGAAAAAGAGAAAGTACATCCATGCCAGATCCGGGTTTCGAACCCAGGTCCTCCTCATCCGGGATCATGTACTCGAAACACCAAACAGGGTGGGTTTCATGAAAATAAAAGTAACCATAAGGATATCAGTATATTGTAGTACAAGTACATTTATACACTTCCTATGATAAATATGTCCATTTATATGCTGGAATTGTAGACCTATGTAATAGCAAACGCATTTTCTATTTAATAGTAAATGCATTTCATAATTTATTTAATATCGATTATTCTAAATTTTTGATTTTTTATTAAAATAAATTTCGAAATCAAGACTTTAGTAAAATTAATAAACATAATAAAATATTTTAGACTATTTTCAATAGATTATAAAACAAATTAAATAATTACTTATTTTTATAAATGCAATCATTTAATTTTTATAATAATTTCCGATTTTGGATGACTTCTATTTAAGAATTTCAATGTATGTCACTCAAATCGACAACCTACTACCTACACCATAATCAGTCGCTTCAAACAATGATATAATTTCGACGAAGGCAGCGACATCAAAGGATGACAAGCAGGGGAATATGAACAAAAAGGCATTAGTGGTGCCTGAGTGTGTGAGGGACTAAATTCTCCCACTCAGAAGTCCAGAAAGAGATGTCCGCTCACCACTCTGCAATTATCTATTTCCCATCTAGCACGAATTTCCTTCCCTCTCTCGATTCGTCAAAAGGAATAAGCACCCCTTTTCAGCAAGTTGCATGCTTTTGAAAACTGCGGCAGTTAAATGTCTTTGATAAAACTTTTGCGATGCGTTTTAATTGGGACGCCAACTAGTCATTTCGGAATCTCTCTCTGTCACTTCTGGAGATCGATATGTCAAAGTCGTCCATAATGAAAGCTGCCGCCAACCATTGTCTGCGCGGAGAATAATAATGAAACACCCACTGGAAAGCAAAAGCAGCCCTGGAAGATCTCAGATACCAAAGTGAGATTGGAAATCCCATTGCACTTTTGATATTGTTTTCCACTGCTGGTTTCCAAGAGGAGTGTTAATAGAAGCGTTTCACTGTTTCTGGCTAATGAAAATGTTGAATATTTAATATTTGCTTACGACGGACACATTGTACCTGGAATTTATTTATTCCTGAAATCTTTTGTGTTTAACACATTCTAAGATTTCATCGATGTTGATATCATATTTGATGTTATCTTAAATCTCACGTTTGTTATTTAGAAACTTAAGAAGTTGTAAAAGGAGTTGTTTGATTCACATTTTCTGTCAGTTAATCTTTCGAAAGATTACGCATCTTGAGGAATATTACTTTTATTCTTATTTTTATTCTGAAATAAGAAAATGTTTTTAATCCTTTTGCAATTAATTTTACTTTAATTATTATTAAATAAAAAATAAGATTTAATTTAAATTATAAAACTACATATATATTCCTATCCTATCATTCCACAGTTAGAAATAGTAAAATTAGGAAGTGCTATATGATTCCAGATATTACCTATCTTTTATAATCATATTATGATGCCTAACTAAAATTTTGCTATATGGTTAGCTTTCAAAGAATTAAAGTTTAAGCAAAAATTTTTCAAGAAAATATAATTTTTCTCTCTAATTTTACCATTAATGGCGTATGCCAGTTTGTTCTTGCAATCAGATGTATAAGAAGTGGAAAATTAAATAGCTGCTTAAATTTAATTTAATGAGTTAATTGTTGTTGTTACATATGACACTTGGCGAAGCCAAGAGCACCCACCAGAGACTTTGGGAATGAAGTCAGAAAGAACGTATTCCACTTTTGAACAGAGCACCACCGTCCTCCTAGGAGAGTATGGTAGTGACTCTGTGAGCCAAGTACGACTTTGGCTCATAGATGGTAGCACCATCTGGATTCTCCAATTTAGAGGGAATAAGCCAGGGAAGACCCAAGGCATGTCTCCTAACACCCCCAGAGGTATTAATATGAACATGAAAGACATTGCAACGACGGAGTTTTGGATAAGTCGGGATTCGAACACACTACCTTCCAGTAACGAAAATGATCCCCTAACCAAACAGGACATAATGGCCCTATTGTATTAATGCTTAACATTAAATAAAATTAACATGTGGAATTTAGGAAATGTCAGAATATTGTATTAATGCTAAAAATATTTATAATCTGCCGTAATTGGTAATAAAAAGTGAAAAACATGTTTATAGTAATTATTATGTTTATATGTAATTATCCTATATTTTATAAATTACATTTTATTCTTGATCTGTCTTCTTAAAAAAATGCTGTTGGGCAGTTGTTTGTTCAAAAAAATTAGGCAACACATATATATATACCTCTTTTATAATCAAATGTTGCAATTAACTCAACTAAATTAAATAAAATATTGTTGACTAGGAGGATTTTTTTTTCATATTATAATTAATTTTTTAGATTATTGATCTAAGACTTGTTATATAAGTAACCACTATTTGAAAAATAAACAAACACACACACAAGTGAAATATTACCATTTACTAATTTCTATTTATAGTCAAAAATATCAAATAAGCTAGTAAAAACAAAAATGTCAATATTGTAAATAAATATATTAAACTTAATTTTCATTAAGCATATGCATGTATTTAAATTAAATGCTATATTTTATAATTATAATTTTTTTATGCAATTTTAAGTGTTTCTAGAGTTGTTTCTAAATTCTCAATTTCACACAATATTATTTGATCTAAGAAATTTAATAGTCTATTAATTTAGGATAATTAACAATTATCATAAATTAATAGACTAAAATTAACTATTAAAATTTATGAAAGTAATGTATCAAAAGGGTATATTTAACAATATTACTTTAAACTCTCTTGTTTTTCCATAATTTTGATGGGATATTAAAATTTCCTAAGATGTTACTTATGGTGCTCTTTTAGAGATCATTTTATGAAAATATTTAATTTCTTTATCTACTTATTTTTACAATAAGATATATTAAATTCTCTATAATTCCAATCTAATGCTATCCATGCTCTAAATTAGTAAAAAATTCTACTAATAATTTCTAAAATGAATCATTAATAAGATTCATTGAAAATAAATGAATTTACTACAAAGAAAAATAAATCTTTTTACTTATCAACTTAGTTTTTATATATCTTGGCATTGTAATAACATTTATATGAAACACATATTATGTAAACAGATTTCTAGGTCTCATTCATGCTGTAAGTGTAATAGTTTTATCAAGTAACAGTTCTTTTGAATAAATATATTTAACACTATTTAAGATAATTTTTTGTGAATTCGATTGATGTGCATTTAACTTTACATACTTACTTTCAATGATTCTCTGTTTCCAAATATTACAGATTATTCTGTAGCCTTAAATATATTAATAAATATTAAACGCCACTGAAAAATTAAACCAAATAATTCCAATTCCATTTATTGAAAAAAAAAGTTTAAGTAAAAGATAAAGGAAATTCAAATATGAACTCTTATAATTAAAAAAAAATTTTCATTTTTTAAATAAAGTTTTTTTTTAAATGTATTTTGAAAGTTTCATATTTCCTCTGTAAGGGATTACTTTGACTGAACTATAGAATTTATTGGAAAAAAAAGAGGAATTTTATTTCTTACAGTGCATACTTGAAAGATAATCAAACTAAACTACGTTTAAGACGAAATCGATGGAACTATTCAGATGAAAACTTAATCCCCCGCTATCTAAAATGGATTTTGTATGCTTAGTTTAAAATCAATAAAATGCTGCAATAAAATTGTTGTTTCCGGGCTGAAAAACAAATTCTTCAATAGTAATTGAAAACTTGTGCCAAGAATAAAGTTTATACCCTAAGATATTTTTTTTGTTCGTGTTTCAGGTTTTTTTTTCTTCTAAACGCTTATTAACAATCGATTTAAACGTAATTTAAGTTTCTTTCAAATGTCAGCTATGACGGTTAAAGTTAGTGGTAGATTCTGTCAAATTTTTCTCAGTATGCCTGTCATTTTATTAAATTTAATAGATATTAGTTTAATATATACATATATCTTTAGGAGAAAATGCAATGAAGGTCACATTGCATATTTGTCTATTAAATAACTTCTTGAATCTTAAGTTTTGCATATATTAATATTTGTTTCCAAAAATATATTATTTCAATCATTCATACTGCATAAGGAATAACGAAAGAAGCAAATTATTCTGTCCAGTAGTCAGTGTGTCTGTCTGTATATGGGGTGTTCTGGGTTCGAATCCCCGCTAAAGCATGAATGTAATTTCTCTCTCTCTCACCTATCTTTTCCTTTCCTATTGTAAATGAGTTCTGAATGCTCACCTAGCCTATAAATGGGTTCATATGGCATGTGTGTATTGAGGAATTCGGGCTCGAAACAAATTAAAATTCAGTTGGAAAAGTGGAGCAGCATATTCCATACTGCCAACCTATTTGGCACAAGACAACAACTATGACACAAGAAAAATTCACTACAATAAAATATTATTTCCTTTCTATGTTAAATAACAAAATAAAGGGAAAATGTATTATTGCACATTAAAAGTATATTCTAATTTTAAAAAAAAATTGAATGTTATAATTTATAATTTTTAAAATTCATTATATATTTGTTTTTTTTAATGCAATCAGTTTAATAACTGGAAATATGTTTAAAAAAAAATAACTTCTGTTTACTGAAAAATGAAATTAAGCTGAGCAAAAAGATAACAAAATTACAATTCACTGAGTGAAATGGAAGAAAACACAGTATGAATTTTACATTTTTCGAACTAATGAAATACAATCTTGTATAAACTAGATCCGATTTAAAATCTACTCTGTTGAAATTTTGAATTTCTAATAAAAAAATTAAATAAGAATTTTAAAATTGATAAATAAATAATTTCTGTAATTGTAATATATTTTGCAATCAATAATTATCGTAAAATTTATACACTGGTTTAAACTGCTTCTTGGTAAAGTGTATTAAATGAAGTTAAATATATTTATGTTAATTATTTATATATGATCTTTTGGGCAGTAGGTTTACATCATATTTTTTAAGATCTCATTTTAAGCTCAGATAAGGATTGAAATATGAATCAGATTAGGTTCACAAAATGATCCAAAATGCCAAGAGAAGTAGAATAACAGCTTAACATACCAACACACAATGTCAACCAAGATATTAGTTTTGACTCTCTTTCATTATCAATCCATTGGTTCCGTTTGTAAAGAACAATACACCTTTACTTTTTTATTTCCATAGGATTGGCGCGTTTACTACTCAAGACTGTTTTTATGAGTTAATTTATCTATTATGTTAACGAAAGTGTATTAACTATTCCCAAGCATATCGCCTCACAATCACGAAACCGATAAATAATTGGAAACAGAAACAGACGAGAGAAATTTCTTCAAACTATAGAAAACTAATATTCACCCAATACCGAACAATTAACAGGCAACAATGTCTAGCAATATCTCCTTCATAGAATATATTTTTCCTTTACCCCAACTCAAATTTATTTTATTTCTATATCCCAGTAATTAAATCATATTTTGGTTTTCTCATTCAAAGTTAGATATTTATTTAAATAGGAATTCTAACAAATTTTTATATGTTTGTGGAGTTCTTAAGAACTATATGCAATTCAATTGGTATTTTTACAGCAACAGGAGAAACCGATAATCTTCTAAAATGTGGTAGTAATTTTTTTGTTGTTTCTCAGAGAAATATTGTCACTAAGCAACTTAGACTACACTCATAAAAACACTCTCAAAGTTAAAACATCTTAATCAAATTTCACTACTGAGATTTTGCATTTGGTCAGGTTCTCTTCTACGTCAGACTACAAACAGATATTTCCTTTCAAGTGTCGAAGTAAGATCTTGATTATCTTTTTCCTAAAAGTTATATTTTCACTGTTATCTGACCAACACTCATATGAATTTGATATGGTTTTCATCAGCCTTATGGTCAATCTGATTTAATTAGTTTTGTGATCAAAGGATTGTAGCTCACGATACGACTATGATAGGAATTCTATATGAATAGTATTCATCTAGCCATAAACAATAAAAAAATGTTTTTTTTTTACTAAAATTGCTTATATTGGTTAAAAAACATTTTAATGATTGTATTTTATGTAACTTTAATTACTAAAGTCGCATTAAGATATAATAACATAAATAATGTTAATAAAAATATGTTGAGGAAATATATTTCTGAAATCAATTGCCCAAAAAAAAAAACACTCCTAAATGAAATTTTCTTAAATAAATCATTTTATTGAAAATTATTCACTCTTATATGATGCATGAAATTTTAAATGAATCTTTAAAAATCTTCAATGATGAGGAAAATTGAAATGATACAAAATATGTATCTTTCATACAAAAAAATAAAATCTATGAGTTGCTTATTAACATGAATGAATTTCGAGACAATTTAACATCATTATTTTTAATATAATGTCTCTCAAATTGCTAAAATAAAATTTAATTTCAGTAGTTGTAAAATATGCATAAGTTGTATAAAATCTAATGCTTATGCTGTACTATAAAAAATAAGGGTAAAATGTTTTTTTTTTTTTTTTTTTACATTTCAACTTCTTATTTTTTTTTAGTTTTTTTTCTTCTTAAAATTCAGAAAATTTAAAAAAATTGAGAAAAAAAATATTTTTTTGTGTATTTTTGTTAATTTTCATCAATAATATTCATTTTTTAAATTTCAATCATTAATTTATACTAAAATGGATTTCATTTGTTTCCTTTTTCACAATTTATCAAGTTTGATCAAGCTTACAGTTACCTTAACGGTCCACGTCTTCCAACCACTGACAGTGAATAGAAGCGACGATTAATGAAGATGCCTGAGTTTTTATAACAGGTTTCTTCTCTTGAATCTTCAACATTTTTCAGATTTCTTTGTTATTCGTTTCATCAATTTGAGTGTAAATTAAGTTTTCCCCTCTTTTCCAGAGTAATCATTCAATTTCCATTACTTTAAAATATAGTTAGTTGCATCAGCCATGCAGATATTTTGGTCATTAATCATTCTCCAACTGTAAATGATTTGACCATTAATAAAAAAACGAAATTCATAAGATTGAATGGGGGAAAATTCAGTATCAAATGCTGAAGAAAGAAATAAAGTCTAAATTATATATTTTTTTTTCAAAAAATAAACATTCATACACGTACACATATAGATATGATGATATGAGTTCAGTGTTAAAGTGCTTTTAAAAATATTATACAACAAAAGAAAAAAAAGCACTTTGTGTTGAAAAATATAAAAGTTTTAACAAACAAGATACAGTGAAATGTATTTAATAAGATCTGTTTTTGATAAACAAGGGAAATTTACTGCGAATAACAAAAGTTATAAAAATTGCAAGTTTCAAGATTAATCTAAAATAAAATGCTGTTTAAATTATTGAAATAGAAATAACACTCAGTATGAATAAAGTACAATACAATACAATAAGAAGATATTATTTCAATATGAAGATATTTTGTAATATGTTATCATTATCTTAATTGTTGCGGGAATTTCTGTGTTGTTTATTTGTGAGTGAGATTTATAATTTCAAGTATAACAGAAAATTAAAAAAAAATGATTATCAAATTAATCTTTTTAAAGGTTTTGTTAATATTTATAGGAATATTGTTATTAAATTGCTTAAAATGAAAAGGCTTAAAATACCGGCAAAGGCAACAAAATTTATGTACTTAAAACTGATGTAACATTTTTGATGCAATAGAAGAATCATACAATATGCATTTAAGTAATGTTTCATGTTGATGCTTCAAGCAAAATAATTTTTCTTTTTTTTAGATACAATGTTGTCAGATAGTAGTAAGTGTAATAATAATGAAAGCAATAAACATGTCATTATTACAATATTTCAATTTATTACAATATTACCTATTATGTAGGAAAACTGACAAACTAAAGTTCTTGTGATACAGTTTGTTCCTAAGAAAAGGAGAAAAAACAATGAATTTTAAAATAATGCTCATTCATTACGTAAACTACAGAGAAATACTCAGATGGCCAGTTGTAAACTTGATTACATATGTCCAATTATTGTAAATAAACATCTGAATTCCGAATATTATAAAATATAGCAGTTTCTCATATTCTAAGTTATAATAGTTTTATATCATTAAAAATTTTGAAAATAAATAAATGTAGAAGGTAATGTGTATGTTGAACTGAACAACAATTAAAATAAGCAAATTTGGAATAGAGGATCTTATTGTCTATAAAAATTGGGATATATACTTTTTAAATAAGTTCAATTTATTTTCATTAATATATACAATTATATTTTAATCAAATCTTCTGATAATATAAATGAAAAAGTCAACATATATTTACACTGCTTTTTCTACTATGTACAAATTGCAAATATTAAAATCTGATATTATTTATCAAATCATTTATTTTTAGCATTTTTATATTAATTAAATTATTAGTATTAATTAAGCATAACTAAATTATAAAGTAGCACCACATAAAAATATTTCACTGATATGTAAAAAAACTCCTTAATTAATTTTTAATTAATTTCTTTGTTAAGTAAAATAACTCATATTTATTGGCCTTTTATCCTAAAATAACATAATGCCTCACATTAAGGTTTTTCTTAAATTATACTTACGAATTATAAGTTAACCAGACATATTTGTTTTAGTAAAATTGGGAAAGAAGGATATTCAGAATGAATTAAAATAAAATAGGAACCTTTTCTTTTCTGCCGGGAACTTTCAAAGGAAATATAGTTTAGAAAAGTAATTTTCTCTACAAAAGATGTTTTTAGGCCTTTTGGAATTGCATTCTATTTGTCAAACGGCTGGAAGGCAAAGCAAAGGATGCCGCACACTAAGAAATTACACGTTTCCCACTGGAGCATGTTTTTTGACAACAAACTATAATAACTTTAAAACACAATTGTTTTCAGGAACTTTCTTCTTAAACTTTTGAATAAAATTTGGAGCACACTAAAACTGATTTGTGTCGGAAGATTTCACTCAAAAATATTGAATAGTTAGTCTAATGTAATATTAGTTATGACATAACATCAATGAGTAAAAAAACTCATTATGCGAATACTATGTATTTCTTGATTCTTATGAATGCACTGATTTGATCGTCTTTTAAAATCTGAATAAATTTAATAAAAAATCCCAAAATGTTCTTAAAGACATATGTTGGTTTTCCTGTTGTAAAGTTGTGATAAATCTTCAACTTAAAATAAAGAAAAAAATTCATTCGGACTTCATCGATATACCTCCATTAAATATTTTTATTATATTAACCATTTTAGCTAATAAAATAAATGTATTTAAAATAATTTAAACTTTATAAAACTACAACAGAGAAATTTTTTAATAAAGAGAGAGTACTTATACCCACATGTCTATCAATATTTATAATGATATATAAATACATGTGTAAATATATCGATAGATAGATATAGATATAATCACACTGTAATCAGAATCGGCATGAGAATGGGTAAATTGCATGCACTCGGCACGAGTACCTCAACACATACAATAAAATGAACTATGCCATGCACTAGGGTTAGGGAGGCTACTGTACAAAGCCTCTAGAACCCTAGTACATCTGAAGTAAACGATTTTTCGGCCATCCCAGCGAAGTAAGTGTAGTAAATGATCGATAAATTACCCAGACGATATATTAAGGCAGACTAGAAGAACCCGAAATGAGTCACCAAGCACCACTGCTCATCAAAGGGTGACAATTGTCATCGTTTACAATTAGAGGCAATTAGATAAGGTTACATTTATATTAGAGGCAGTTTACAATTATTTCATAAATATGTGTCTAATGTGTGTTTTCTTACAATAACTTATTCGTATCTAATTATTAATATAAGATAAAAAACTTAATGTTCAACGGAACGTTACACAATTTATAATTAAATTATTTAGTACCTATATTATGTTTTCTTTAAAAAGCTCTACTTTTAAATATTTTCTTTTCATCATTTTCATGTGGATTACACTAATTACCAAAAAAACAAGCAAAAACCACAAAGATAGTAATACCTCTCTCAAAAATAAGCCAATCTAATAAAGATATTTGAATATACTGGTAACTAAAATGAGCTAAGCAATATGACATTATGCAAAATAGTATCTCTGCTATTGGAATACGTCATTTTCGAGGAGCATAAAAATGAATGTTTAAGAGCAAGGCGGCAATAGTCACTGGATGTCTGATATTAGAAATCTGATATAGCGAAATTGCAACAATGGCCTCCAGGTATGTGTGAATGAATAATTTAAACGAAGAGCTATATGGAGACTAGGGACAGGGTGAAGTCCAATAGAAGTGGTTACATGGCTAAATATAAATACGTCTGTAAATCATAGAATTTGGCAACAATATCTAAACACTGATTCGGAATCCACGTGGTTTAGTCAAGGACAGCCTCGTGCTACAACGAGTGCCTATAACCTATATTTATAATTATGTGCATGAAGAAATAGAACCGCAACTCCGGCTTGAATTCAAGATATTTCCTAGCTGCATTCTCCGAAAGGTTGACATCCAGATAAAACGCTCGATGAAGGCGAACGTGGTTTTTGTGCGAAGCGACCAGCATTTGCTTCCCACTTATGTCACGCCAATGGCGGGAACGTTTTAAATGAGCACATGAACATGTCTACTGGACAAGTGATCAATAAATAGGTGATCGCTTTAAGAATGAGTCCAGGTTTAGCTTCGAAATAGATAGTAGGTGTATTTTCATTTGGATAGAATGTTGAACTCGTTTTCATCTATCAAACATCCGTGAAAGAGATTCATACGTATCAGGCAGCGTCTGTGTTTGTGGTGGTATCCTTAAGGGTGGATGCACAGACCTCCATGTATTTTCCTTTGTAAATGTTAATTTTTACACTTATAGATTTGACATCTTGGAGACTTATGTGCATTCTTACGTCTGTGCTATAGGTGAAGCTTTCGTGCTACAGGATGCTAAAGCAAGACCACACGCATCGTGGATACTTATATTGAGCAGGAAACAATTGATAGCATACTGTGTCCATCTTGGTCATCGGAACTTAACCGAATAGAGCATATTTAAGACGTTCTAGGCTGACGTATAGCTGCTTTCAATAGTTTTCCTAGGGCCTAAACCACTCTTTAAACTGTGTAGGAAGACCAATGGCACACACTTACATAATTAATAGACTGCATAATTGAGAGTATCACACATTGCTGCATATGCTATATTGCTTCTAGGGGGATCATTTACCAAATTAAAAGCACTTTTCCAATAGCAAACTTACACTTTCTAATTGTTCATTGTATAAATATGCTAATTTTTATAACACCATAATTGCCTAGTGATTTATTTTTATGCTATTTTGTAACTTCATATGTGTTGTTTCATATGTATAAGTTTTATTGTACATAGATTTCACGAATAAAGTTTTGCATTATCATCATTTTTGCGAATTTTCCTTAATTTATGATAACCAGTATACTTTTATTTTTAAAATTGCACATAAGGTCTGTACATAAATCAAAGTTCAGTTATATTTTGATTCAGGCATGATTAATAACTGCTTTCAGAAGTGGAAATAACATCTCTCCGGAACAATGTTTCAAAACTTGTATTCCATTTTGATAGTTTAAGCATAATTTCATACCTGAAGGGGAGAATTTTTCTTTCCCATTCGCAAAAATATAAATAATTCTTCCATTTTTTTCTTATAGTATTTATAGTAGTGTTTCACACATATTTTAAATAGCTAATTTATATAAATAACTAAACACAGTCGATTTTAATAACATTTGAATTTTTAATGATAATTCATTAGTGATGGTATAATGAGTATGTATCGCACTATTTTAAAAATATTTGATTCATCTAATTATTATGAAATAATTTTAAGCCTTTCAA
>JAPDSC010113434.1:0-31901 GCA_026290005.1 Latrodectus geometricus
AGTGTCTCACACAGGGATTTTCATTTTAAATAATTATATTTAATTTGTATTTTTTTATTTTTTGAATTCTTCAAAACATTATAAATTTTATCTTACTACGAACCTGAAATGTTACTATGTTATTTAAAGTGCGTGATAAATAATTTGATGGGGAGATTTTATGTATAGAAAGGGTCTTTTGAATTACTACAGACATTCAGTAGAAGTGGAATCAAACCTATAAACCATTGAACTGAACGGGGTGTTGTTGTTACTATTGACACTTGGTAAAGGACTCGCCCATCAGGGACTGGACGTATGAAGTCAGAGAGAGCGTCTCCCGTTTTTAAACAGCACCCCTCTACGAGGGTGGAAGTACGACTTTGACTATCAACCCATTTGACACGGTTCTCTTAAAATTAAATAAACTTTATCCAGGAAAAAATTACAAAAATAATAAATATAAATATGTTGTTTTCGGTCCCGCTATCCCAAATAAAATAAGCCTGATAAACTTGACAATCAAAATAATGAAAATCGGTTTGTCAATTTGCAGTCAGATTTTGTGTAAGCAATGCGTGGAATGAATTCAGAATATTGAACCAATATACAGAAATATTAAATAATAAAAACCTATAAATTTTCTCATATTTTTATTTCATAACTTGTTGTGTTTATTTATATTGTTAAGTAAATGGTTGCTTTTTTAAATAAATGCGAAATTGAATCGTGTGAAGATAGGATATAAGAAATTTTCACAAGTTCGGTATTAAAAGAACACTGGCAGATTACAATATGGTTTCATTGTTCGAAAGAATATTGGGAAACTTTCTATGCAAAAAATAAAAGAAATGACTAGTAAAAACGTTTTCAAGCAAGAAAAAATTATTGTTTAATATTTTCATTTATTAAATTTTCATACTACATTGCGCATTTTTAAACGAGCATACAGTATATTTCATTTTACCTTAAGCACGGAAAACGAGGTAAGAAAACTCGCCAAACGTAATTTATAGTACACAAAATTATTTTTCAAAACACCTTCGGAATATCTAATTTTGCAACACTTGAATAAAGATGGATTTCCTAGTAATTAAAATAATAAAAGAATGCTAAAATATTTCTTATTAACTATTCAGTTAAAAAGAGAACGTAGAACAAAAGATTATTCCAAACAGAAAATCCTCCTACACTTCGGGATTACTAACTAAGATGCAGGCAACCCATTTCAATTTAATATGGCACGCTATGTAGGAATTAAAGTTTCACGGAATTTTTACCGTGACCGTAACTTTTTTTTTTACCCGCTTCTTTCGTTTGTAAGGCGCGTGTTTTATTTTATGAATACATATTTTGTTTTCCAGAGAGAGAAAATAAATTTATGCCTGGTAAGTGCTTGCTTATTTTCCTGAACGCATGTTACTCGGTTATACCGGGAGGGGTAGGCGTATTTGCAAAGAGAGAAATTCAAATTGTGTTTATTTTTATTTTTTTTTACTCTTCAATTTGCTTGTTTATTTACTCACAACTAACGAAATTGAATAGATGTTTCTTAGTAAAGCAGAAAATAAAATATAGAACGTGATTTTGTAGTCTATGTCTTTTCCGAAAGAACATTAATTTTAAATTAGTTTTTTTTATATATATATTCTACGTAAGAGAAATGTAATCATATTTTCTTTTCAAAAAATAAAAATTTATATTTGAGAGTAATTGTTAATAATTTATTCTCCTGATTTGAATTTGTGTTTCTACGATAAATTTGAATGCTGTAATAGCCGAACCAGGCAGTTTCCCGAATTATGAAATATTTCATGCTTTTGTGCTACAAAGATCAAATATAAATATTGTCAAGTTCACAGTGTTTTATAAAAATTGAATAGTTAAAAAAACTGTTTTGATTCTTTATATTAATTTTTAAAGTTATGTTTTTTTTTGGGGGGGGGGGCATGTTGAATCCTTACACTTATCAGGCCAAGGCTGCCAGTTTTATGAGGGAATTACTTTTCCAATAGAAAACAAGCCCTTGAACACAAACATTTGAGGAAGATAAAAACGATTTAAATAATTGTTCTATTTAATCACAATATTATTTTTAAAAACAAGTACTATTTGCAAAGCTTTGCAAAATGTTTTACAATACAAAATGATATTTATCTTACAGGTCAGCTAAAACAAATCGTATGAAGTTTTGAACACACTTAATCTCTCTGAGATGCGCAATTTTAAATCTAAAATTTTAATTCCTTTCATTACCTGTTGGTGATGTACTGGCAAAAATATAAACACATATGCTAGAATAATCAAAAAGTAAAATTCATTTTTCAATGTTTTGTTCAGAGCAAAATAAGTGATTTAATTTACCAACAAAATAAACCATTCATATCTTCTATTAAATAGTTGTATCAAAAATCAAATAATGTGAAAATTACATAAAAGGAAACACGCTGAAGTGCGGGAAAATAAACATGAGAAATTCTGCTGTTTCGAACAGAACAAAAGCACCACAACAAGAATCCTTTAATTAAGATGATCATTATTATCGATTAGGAAAATTTCCCGGATATTATTTATCCATTTTTCTGTTCGGCTACAAGCCATGTGTTTACTTCTTTGTGTTTTTCGTTATTTCCTTTTGGCAACAGTGGGAAAAGTTATTAATCCTCATTTGGGAGGAATTTATTAGTTTACCGCAGTGGAACTGTTTAGTTTCACTGGTCCTTGCTCGGTCCAATACCGGGAGCTTAAGAGCTCAAGAAAATGTTACGTTGGGGCTTACCAGAGCAGTTTTCTCTTTTCATTTTTTTTCCTCACCCTCACTCGTAAATGATAGATATTTCATTTAGAAAATCTCGTCCAATGCTCTCATGGTATTCTTAATATGAGAAAATTGAATTAATAAAGTGTATATACACACCTGCATATATGTATGTGCGTATATATGTGCATTTGCGTATATATATGTATGTGCTCATTTATATGCATGTGTGTTTATAAGTATGTCTATATATACATGCATATGTGTATATGCATGTGATGTATGTATGTTTATGTCTGTATGTTTGCATGCATGTAATATATATGTATATAATTTATATGTGTATGCATCTAATTATGCATATATATACACTAACCAATGAATTAGAAATTCAACATCACTATTTTAGTGATGCACATTTTGCACAAATAATCTCTTTTTCGTTTGGGTATCGTGCATGCACGCTTTTAGGTCTTGAAAATACCATCCATTTCTATGGTTTTTTTAGAACATAATTTTAATGGAAGAGCAGAGTGCTGCCGAATGATTCTTTATATCATTTCATGCTAACATTTTCTATAGGTTTAAGGTGTTCGAGCTCTAAGGTCACCAGGAAAACTATTGAAAAACAGTCTGAGGTTCAGCAAATTAATTTTGAACACTTCTGGCTGGTTGTATAACTGGATCATCATCCATGAAGCATCTATCTCCATCAAAGTACAAACGCAACATTGCATTGTGCTCTTGATCCATATTTCTTTACTGGTATCATTCTTAAAAATTTAGTCTCGTGAAATTTTTATCATGAATATTTTAATCTTGGCAATCACATTATATTGACACAGGGAAAAATATATCTGTCCTCACAGTGGAAAATCCCTAAATTCCCAACTGTTCTAAATGCCATTTAGCCATTAGTCCATGTTTGACAGCATGATACTTTGAGATCATGGTTGAAAACGCAACATTACATTGTGCTCTTGATCATGATCCAGTTTTCCATTTACTGCAATCAGTCTTTCAAATTTAGAATCATGAAATTTTTATTAAGAATAGTTTAACCTTGGCATATTATATTGTGACACAGCGGAAAATATACCTGTCGCAAGAATGGAAAATCCCTAGATTCCCTACTGTTCTAAATGCCATTTAGCTATAAGTTCATGTTTGGCAGCATGGAATTTTGAGCTCATGGTTGAAAACACAACACTAAATTGTGCTCTTGATCCAGTTTTCTTTACTGGTATCATTCTCTCAAATTTAGTTTCATGAAATTTTTATGAAAAAATTTAACCTTTGCAATCACAAAATGACACAGAGAAATATATACCTGTCGCAAGAGTGGAAACTCTCTGAATTCTCGACTGTTCTAAATGTCCTTTAACCATAAGTTTAAACTTGACAGCATAGCAATTTGAGCAAACAATTGTCCCAAGAATTAATTTTAGTTTCAATTCATTTCTAAGGACAGGAACTTATATTTAGTCTTAGGAATAAAGAGGACCATTCACGTTGAGGGGAAAGAGTGATTAGCACTCTGGTCTTTAGTTCAACAGTGTTCGGATTTTATTCGTATTGTGGTTTTGGATGTTTGTTGCATTTAAAAATCAATTTTAAGTTTTAAATTTGAATGCAATTAGATCTCGTGTGGAAAGATTGTGATTGGTGAAAACACAATAAAAAATCGACAATCAAAATAAAAAAAGTACTAAAAAATAAAAATTATGTTCTAAGATGTGCACACTACCAATTTTTTTTCCTTGATAATTGTGGTTTTTCCATTTCAAGAAATGTTAATAATTCTGCATTTTTTCCAGATTCTAATATTGTATTATAATACCAATTTAAAAAAAAATAAAACTTTTGTTTTCGTTTGATGGCAACCCACGTGGAATCTACGAGATCTTTTCTCCGAATAGAAGATCCCACGGACTGAGCTTTCGATAAAAAATACTTAAAGTTTATGTCTCAAATCTGGATTTTTATTTTCGATTTCATGTTTTCTAACTTAATGATCTCTTTTCGATGGAACTGACATTCCACGTGTGTTCTTTATTTCTTTTCCTGTGAGCTCCTTTGACAATTCTATAGTCTCGTTACTTTTTCAAGAATAGTGTCAGCATCTAAATTTTATGTTAAGGAAAGTCTAAGATTGTTGAGAATTTTAAATTTTATTTTTTATATTCTTTAGCACATTTTGTTTCGTTTTGGTAGCGAAAACATGCTTGTTTTTGTACATTCATTTACTTATTATGACACGTCATAAGAAAATTACAAATGTCATAAATATATACATATACACAGTACAAAATGTTTTCCATTTTTAAATTTCAAATGAAGATAATATCCATATTCATAAAAAAAAATCAAGGATATTTTGGTACTAACAAGCTGAAATGATTTGCCAAACCTCTTGTGGTAAAATTTGGATGTGATCGAAAATGTTTTACAAAATAGTGCAGAAGTTGCCATTTAATTCAATGCATAAAAACGTATGTGACGTACATTGGTTTGTGAAGGCGTTCTAATATTGTTTTTGGCCTAAATCAAAAGCTTCAAGATCTTATGATTTCAAAAAAACATTAGAATGTTACGTAGGCAGTTGTTAGCTGATGGAAAAAACTGAGCCCCTTAGGTAACAGTATCCGATTTTTACGTCTAATGCTTCCTGTCTTTGTTACACATCATCGTATATTGTGATGTAACCGTTTGGGAAACTCATAGAATGAATAACATATTTTTAAAATAGATAATTAGCCAATAAATTGTTACACTAGGAGAGAATATAAGAAAATAAATACCATTTTACTCTTATAATAAGATTATGCCATCAAATATTTAGCATATTTAAGACATTGATTGAGAGATTGGTTGCGAACATTGATTAAAATATAGATTGAGAGATTGGCTGCGAACATTGATTAAGATATAAATTGAGAGATTGGTTGCGAACATTGATTAAAATATAGATTGAGAGATTGGCTGCGAACATTGATTAAGATATAAATTGAGAGATTGGTTACGAACATTGATTAAGATAAATATTAAGATTGGCTACATACAACTGTTGTCTTGCAACATGTGACTCCATTTTTTGGACTTAATGTGGTTAGTGCAGTTGTAATATGCACTGTCCGAAGAAATAATACAAGTCTATTTTTTTTCGCTCTAAATAAAAAAATAAAAAAATAAATAAATAAAGATTCACATATCCTTCATGGCGTTCTGCTTTATTGTCAGGAATTCATCGATTCTTACTGTCTTTCGAAATCTTGATCAATGATAGATACAATATTATGGTATAATCAGTAATCGAAATATTCTGAGATTTGACTTCGGTAAAACCCGTACAACCATGCAATTTTCCTTCGTAAACAAAGCTATAGTTTATTATAGGGTCTTCGAAAATAAGGAAAAACAAATTAACCAATAACTCAAGGAAACAAAAAAACAGAAAAATTGAATTCAGCTTCGTATATTATAAAAGTTTATCTAAAAACACAAACTGCGGTAGAAATCTAATATAACTCAAGGAATTAAAGGGTTAGTGCTCTATTTTTAAATTTAAGAATTTATGAGTTCAATTCTCATTTCTAGCATAGATGTTTATAGGGGCTTGGAATCCACATTAAACTGTATGCCCGTTACAAATTAAGCTTGGTGTGCAAAATGTCACCGTTGACAAATGACAAACCAAATATAGGCCCAAAAAAACTGAACTAGTTTCCATTTCATAATGCTCTGCCTTTTAAAATATTTCTATATTCTGCTTCATCAAACCTAGCAATTTGTAATCATTCGAAATCCAATTTCAAAAGAGGGTGCGTGTCGAATCCATTATATCAAAATGTACCATTAAAGAAATTTCAAATCTCTGTAATTAATCGAAAGTACAACCACAAATTAGTCTTAGTATTCCGGTTCAAATAACCATATTTTTGCTTAAATACAAAATACACAGCAAGTAATAAATCATTTTGTTTATAGAGTAAAAAATGTAAACTGATTATGTTCCACATAAAAAGTATTTTAGAAAGTTCATTTGTGAAGTTCTTTGTTCTAGTAGGCGAAATACTCATACGAATAATTGTAGTTTAAAATGAATTCTTAAATTCTACGAATATCTACACTTTATAAGGGAATCGAATCCGTAGACTATTAGACTCTTGGCCTATTATTATCAGAGGGCTAATCATTTAATTGTTAGTTCAGTTTTAGAATGTTAAGATTGAATCTAAATACAGAAAGAGTCAACAATAACTCATTTTTTCATATCTATTCAAACTATGTTTCAATAACACAAAAATGTTTGTTAGAGATTTTTTTTTCATTCGAAAGGTAGCTACCTTTTTTTTTGGGAAAACTTTTCTCCCGAAAGGAAAGTCAAAACAAAATCCATTATGCTCATCATTTTTTAAGTCAAAAGATTGGCGAAAAAAATCCACCAAAGCATGATTAAAAAATGCCCCAAAAATTGTAATACATTTTAATCTCAAATGTATTGACATTTTTAAACATAGCACTCCTTTACGAGAGGGGAAGTATGACTTTGGCTCATAGATGGCAGCACTATCTGGGTCTTCAAATTTAGAGATTGCTGCCAGAGAAGTCTCATAGCAAGGCTCCAAGCACTGCCAGAGGTATGAATTTGGAATGGGAACATGGAGGATATTGTGATCTGGAGGACATTGCGAGTCATATAATGGTTCCCTAGGAAGTAACGTGCCCTTGTCGCCATTAATAATCACGATGGATTACTAAAGGCGACTGGTGATAAAATATCACCATGTCCTTGATTTAGGAAAATATTTATTTTCTCTTTTCAATAAAAATTTTTGTGAAATTTGAGGCTATTTTCCAGACTTCAAATTTCATAGATATATTCCAACCGAAAAATCAATCAATATAAAAGTCACTTTCTTTCCCTTTGTCTTTTTATAACGTTTGAGTCGGATCTATGTACGGTATTTTGCATTGAAATATTGTATACAATTATTTTGTAAAATATAATACTACAAATTTTAAATCATTGTAGAAATATTTTATTCAAAGGGAAGCAACATTCCTTATATATCAAGGGTGTTACATAAAAACAAAATTTATATAGACTAAACAATAGGAAATATTCGCGAGTTCTAAAATAATGGTTCCCTAGGAAGTAAACCATTATATAAACCATTTCTTATTTCTAGTCAAAAATAAATTCACCTGATAAATAATGAGAATTTTCACGGGATTTTATAAATGTAACAATGAAACACAACAGAAGATGATAGGGAAACAAGTTTATTTTTCATTTCTCGAGTCGTATAATAAAATAAAGTTTTTCACTTTTTGAATCACAGTTGAAAACCGGAGGAATTAATGGAAAATGAAAAAGTAAATAAAATATATAACGAAATAGTTAAAATAGAGAAAAAAACTCAGGTTATTTAGAAAAGCAAATAAAATCACACAAAGATAGTTTAAAGTTCTTAGCTTGATGTGCAAATAAGAATGTATTATTTATAATATATAATCTCAAATTGCAGATAAATGTAAATGTAGTGACCCTTAAGAGCGGATTGTAATTAAAATCATGTATAAATAAGCAATGTGCACAAAGTTTCTCAATTCTTTAACTTACCATGTAAGTGCTGTTACTTATGAACCTTGGCGGAAGTCAAACCCACCCGTCAGGGACTGGGAGAATGAATTTACTAAGAGCATCTCCCGTTTTTGAACAGAGCATCACCATACGAGGGTTAAAGTACAATTTGACACATAGATGGCAGCACCATTTGGGTCTTCCAATTTAGAGATTGAAGCCAGAGAAGACGCATGACCTTCTTCCAAACACCCCAGAGGGAGGGAATGAGAACATGGGGGACATTGCAACCTCGACATATTTTACGTGGTCCCAGTCACAATTAGTGAACACGGCGGATCTTTGGATAAGTCGGGATTCGAACTTACTACTTTCCGGTAACGAGAACGACGCCCTAACCACCGTGACCTCACTTATTAGCAAAAATAACAAAGCTTTAGAGGACGATTTTGATTCTTTTTATTCCCACACATTGTAAATCCTAAGAATAAGTACAAAACTCCATGAAAATTCCATAATTAATGTAGATTTCTAATATAATCATTTGCCTATAAAAGTTTTCATATATGAAACTGATACATAAGCATTAAAAATGTTGAATA
Organism: Latrodectus geometricus; assembly: GCA_026290005.1. NCBI lineage: Eukaryota > Metazoa > Arthropoda > Arachnida > Araneae > Theridiidae > Latrodectus > Latrodectus geometricus. The sequence goes on from JAPDSC010113434.1 coordinate 8,927, forward strand.
CAATTGTAAATAAAACGAATGTCATAAGGAACTGCTGATACAGTTAATGTAAACATTTCCTTCAACGTAAGACAGACTTATATGTAACTATTTGTTCTCCAATTAGAATTCTTATATTTGAAATGGTTATATTGTCTTCAAAACTAATCTCAAAGCGGAGTTTATTACTATATAAACTATTAAAACTATATATTACAATAAAAACCGAAGACGCTCTCTCTGACTTCATTGACCTAATCTCTGACGTGTGGGCTTGGCGTTGCCAAGTGTCATTAGAAACAAACAAAAAAAAAAACTAATGCACACACTGAAACTCAATGTACATAAGAGAAACAAGTATGCCTACCTGCCTGTTATGTGTTTTCAGAAACGAGTGCCACGAGTTAGGGGAGACAGTCTTCAGTATTCCATTTTCAAAAAAATATAATTTATCAAAGCAGCTATTGTTTCAAACTATATTTGGATGAAAAACCAAACAAATTTACAAGCAATTTACCATTTAATGAAAAGTTTTGCATTTGGAATGTAAAAATAGATAAGGAAAGTTGTATTGCCACTATGCGAGCAACCTAATCCAATTATTTATTTCTAATTTAGAATGCGTAAAAGAGGAATTAATCGGAATTGATTACAACTCAAATTATTCTTTACACTGCCACCAACATCTGAATAAACGACAAAAAAAATTGTGTAACTAGATATACCCAAACCAGTAGTCTTAAAAAGTGAGCAAATGAACAGACTTCAAAATTCTGTATTCGAATCATAATTGATTACAAGCCAGAAACTATTGGATGTGTTATATTGGAATAGATTGCAAAGAAAAATTATCTACAAATGTCTTCAAAACAGAAATTATGAATATTGAATAAGTGAGAACAAGCTTCTCAGAACTCCACATTCAAGTCACAATTGCTGGTAACCTAAAAATTATTTTATTCACTAATAGTTGAATACAGCCATGGAAACATTTATGCAACTATAGTTTCCCAATTGGAAATCTGAAGTGATCAACGGGTTAACCTTCACAATTTCACACCAAGTCGTCGAAGGTAAAGCTACTAGGCACTTCTCACATTAACCCCTTCGCGACGGGTAGCGCAAACGCGTGCTTATGCGGAGGCCGGCAGTGTCTAACGCGAGCGTCTGTCCAGGGCCGGGAGCTTTTTTGCTATTAAGCCTAATTCCATGAAATTTCCGAAGTATCAACGCCAGATTCTTTAGGATCAGAATATATCATAGTATCACTACTATCAGAATCTGTTTCGGAATCAATATCTGAAATATTTTTCATCATTTCTGCTATTTCATGCTCTGTTAAACATTTTCGACGCTTCGACATTGCAACGATAAAAACAGGATGAATTCACGTCTAACAAGATCTAATTATTTTCTAAAACTGAACTGCAATCCGAAATGCCCAACGCTTTAGCGAAAATAAAACTTTTTTTTTTGTCGAATGCCAGCCAGGCTGGCAGTATGGGTGCGCTGCTCCACTCTTTCAACTGAACCGCAATTGGGTGTGGAGTCCGACTTCCTCAGTACACACATGCCATAGGAACCCGTTTATAGGGTAGGCAACCATTCATACAAAGAAAGGACAAGAAACACAGAGAGAGAAAGAGAAAGTACATCCATGCCCGAGCCGGGATTCGAACCCAGGTCCTCCCCATCCGTAGTCAGTTACGCTAACCACTAGACAGGTTGGGTGGCAATACAGTGTTGATATTGTGTGCCAGCCAGGCTAGCAATATGGGGTGCGCTGCTCCACTTTTCGAACTGAACCATATTTGGTGTGGAGTCCGACTTCGACCGAATTTCGAACCCAGATCCCACCCATCTGTAGTCAGGTACGCTAACCACTAGACAGGTTGGGCAATAAAACTTCTCTACTTACAATAAACAATTACCACGTACAAATTTAAAGAGATGTCATAAAGCACGCCATTCGGAAACATTTATTTCCCCTTTTGTTTATATAATCAAAAACACGTGTATGTGAGTCATGCTTCTCTCACTTCGAGTAGAAGGTCTAATGTACATGTATCATAAATCATATGGACATACAATGCCATCCTGTGGCAGAAATTAGTTTTTAAAATGTTCCAGAACACTGGCACAAATACGTGACATTCGGGGAAGAATGGGAAAAAGCTCTGGCACGCCTGTGTGTCGGCCGGGAAGTGAGTGTGTTCGTTGCTGGCACGTAGACGTGATAGTCGGCGCGAAGGGGTTAAGTTAAAATATATTAAAACCCATGTTAGTAATCTTATATGCAAAATGCTCGACACAAGCTTGTAAATTACTGTGGTTTTACAGAAATATTTAGGCATTACATTTTAAATCGGAAACAACTCATTTTATCTTCTAGATATTGTCATGTACAGTATTTAAATTTGAAATAAAGTTTCTAAGTCAAGTGAGACTTTATAAAAACAAAATGTTTAATAAAAACCTCAAAACAAATGATACACAAAGAGAAGTAGTTTTAATGAGCTACAAAAAGTCCTGACACAAAGAATGTGCATAAACAGAGCATATAGCATGAAACTTCCAGTTTAAAAGTTCTTTTAGGGACACTGGCGAATTTTAATTCCACCGTTCTCATTTTTTATTTCAGGAACGGAATTTAAGGCGCCAAAGTTTTTATCTACTTCAGTAAGCAAGTATCAAGTAACACAAACTTCATTTAAGAATTACTCATAAAACACTGAGCATATACTTCCTAAACTTGCCTAATTACTTAATTAAAAACTCCGTACAACTTCATTATAAAAATTGAGAAAATGGCATGAAAAGTTTAAAACTTATTCCTCCTTAGAGCCACAAGAGATTCTTAAAAACTATAAAAGGCCACAAAACGAGCCAAGCTATAAAATAGTTTTCTGTTTTACCCAAGCCGAAAATTAAGACACCTATATATTCAGTTTTTTTTATCCTTTTAAATCTAAGCATAGTTTAAAATATAATCGTTTTTTCTTTGCTTCAGAAATTCTAAACATTAAACACTATTCGAAAAGAATATTAAATTCCATTTCAATATAAGTTTAAGAATAGAAGTTTAAAATGAACTGCTTAAAATTTGTGCTTTAATATGCATGCAAATAATTACAAAAGTAACATTTTATATTGAACTGTAGCAAATGTTAACATATCAAGCAAAAAATTATGTTAAAATATTTTTAATTTTTATATTTCCAAGTTTAATGATTAATTTGTATTAACATATTCAGAAAAATAAAATTTTTTTACTTCACAAAATTACTCTTTATAAACTCTCATTGAATTACTCATTTAAAAACATAAATATTTTTCTATAGAGATAATGAATAATCCGAACGTTTACTTTGTTATAATAATAACTTTTAGTTTTCAACTATTCTTGAATTAAAGTAACTCATACTTGCTCTAAAAATTGCTAACTGAAATATTCACAAAGTCAGTATCAGAAGACCAGAACACAATACTCTACAATAAATTCGGAAACAACGCATAAGCATCGTATTTCGTGAAAGTTTAAGTTTGACTAAATGTATTCGGTTATTGTTGCCATTCGATGACAACTAAATATTTGCTGCACTCTAAGTCTGATAAAATAGTTACGTTTCAATCTTGTATTTGTTTGGTATTGTGTGATTGAATAAATTTTAAAGTTTTCCTGATTGAAATAATTTTATAAAACATTTTCCTGATAGTATCGTCATAAAATGAACCATTATGTCAACCACATGGAGAATTAGTAATTAAAATATTTAAAAAATTTGAAATTATTGGAAAATGTTTCTTATCATACATAAAGCATTTCTTTCTTATTAATGGTACTAAATTTTTCACAATAATATGATGTCTTATAAAAAGAGATTTTTCAATAAACTGTGTTGCGTTTGCAACAAATCTTGGATTTTCACAACTGTCTGACATATAGATTTTTGAAAATAATTTTCAAAATTCGTTGTAAATTTTCAATTATAGTTAAGTTTACTGTCACATAAAAATAAAATTTTAAATGCTATAATCTAAAAAGCGTGTAAAAAGCCTTGATTTACAAATAATTCATTATAATTTTTAACAAATTTCAGAAAATTAATTAAAAATAACTAATAGTAATACTAATTATAGTATTAATCAATTATCCAAACAATTAATTGAATTATCAACAAATAATTAAATCTCTTGTCGGTTAATAGTGACTGAAAAACTCTTTAGATTCCTTATAAGGAAAATTTGTTTTCACATAAAAATAGACTTCATTATTTAAAATAAAGAAAATATTAATTCAATAACTTACATAAAAGATAAAAAAATTAATATTTCTGTTGATATAATTTGTTGTTTAGTGATAATATAGTGCTAATACCATGGTGGCTTTGTTGGTTAGGGCATCGTTTTCGTTACCGGAAGGTAGGGGCTTCGAATCCCTACTCATTCAAAGTTCCATCGTGTTCACTAATGGTAATTGGGGCACGTAAAATATGTTGAGGTCACACCATGTTTTTATTCCAAATTAATGCCTCTGGGGGTGTTTGGAGCCACGCCTCTGAGTCTTCTCTGGTTTCAATTTCTAAATTAAAAGGATTAGATGGTGCTGCCATCTATGAGCCAAATTCGTACTTCTACTCTCTTAAAATTGCTCTGCACAAAAACGGAATTCACTCTTTCGGACTTCATTTGCCTAGTCCCTGACGGGGGGCTTAGCTTCTTCAAATGTCATAAGTAACAACATTATAGTGTGCTTCTTTGTACAGAGTTACTAAATTTCATTAACATTGCGATGAATGATAATTTCCTCAAAATTCTTCAACTATTCCATAGATATTTTGAAAGTTCTGAAATCTTAATAAACTTATCTTTTTTATACCGTTTATCAAATTAATATTTTTTTTTCATAAATCAGCCAAATGTTTGTCCGAAAATGAATTGAGAATATTAAGGTGGGACGGAATGGAACTCGTATCGAAATGTCCCTCAAATCATGCTATATTAAAGCTTGGATTACTTTTAAATTTGGAAGCTTACGTAATTGTAAATAATATTAAAAGAAAATGACTTTGATTTGAAATCACCGTAAAATTGCATATGTCGCTGAACTCATCATGTCTGAATTCTACTAGTTTCAAAAAGGGAGGAGTGTAGCTGCTTCTTTCCCATATTAAAATTTTCATGTATTAGTAATCACTGGATATAAAATTACGTATGACTTCAGATAATCTCTGCATCTTTAAATACATTTTTAAAAACTTTATTTATTTTTTTTCAATTTTTAACGAGTATAATTTTTTTCTAGTGCATGTTGTAGTTTTTCCATTAAGCTTCCGATCTTTAATTCCTTCAAAAAGTGACTGAAAGACGCCTCAGTGCGTCAATATTTAATAGCAAAAAATTAAAAGTTATTTTCAAGATTTCCATATTTCATTCGATTTGCTTTTAACTGATTTACACCGGAGACGCCATTTTATTGTGTAAAACAGTATTTGAATAATATTAATATTGTTAAATAATGCTAATAGTAAATAACAATATTAATTTTCCATTTTACAATTTTCCCCGAAATATAGGTGCAAGTATTTCCCTGGAAATCATAACTTATTAGCAATATTTATATATATATGTATATATTTTTTTCCAACTTTAAATGTATATAAAAAATACAAAATATTCAATTAAGCTTTATAATGTTTACAAAACAATGTATTGGAAAACTGTCTATTAAAATCTCCACTTTCACTTAAGTAATTTGAAAATGGCTATTCACAAACGAGATTAGTTAAAATTTAGAATAGTTAACATAATAGTTAACATTAGAGAAAATGAATGGCTATGTTTCTTTATGGATGGATCAATTTTTTTATGGCAAAAGAAAATTAAAGCCGGTTTTTTCACGAAATTATTTTTCACTAATTCCCCTTCAAAAGAACATGGCTCTGTCTTTTATGGTGAAATGGAATCGATATTTTTCTCATTGTAGGGCAGCTAATTTGCAAACTGTGCAAATTTAAAAAAATTGTGTCACTATCAAATTCAACAGCACAATACTCCGTTATTTCCGTTCGAACATCACCGTCAAATGAGATTTCTCGAGCTCAAAAGCTGTTGAATTTCTTGAGCGTAAGCAAAACTATGTTATCTTACAGAAGACTCTGGTTTTTGTAATTTATGCGATAATACAAGCTGATTTTTCTATTGATGCGAAAGCTCATTACGAGGGCCACGGTGCAATGGTTGGTTAGTGCGTCGTTTTAAGTATCGGAAAATAAAGAGTCTTTATCCTGGATTAGCCAAAGATCCATTGTGTTCATTGAAAGCAGATGTCTGCGGCACGTTAAATAAGTCATAGTCGCAATGACTTCCAAGTGAAATGATATCTCTGGGGGAGGCTGGTCATGCAATAGTGGATCTTCTGTTTGGTCCTTGCTTCTAAATTACGAAGACTATCATCTGGTTAGTTCCACTAAATTGTAAAACCTAGCACTTGGATAGGCGCAGGGAAGTATGCTGGTGCAAAAACATCCAATTATGGGGCAAGACCATCCTCAAAACTTTCTTTAATTCCGTTCACTTGCCCAGGGTACTCATGCTGATGACATCTAGGATCTTAAATTCTTCATCAACAGTCTGCCCATTATAATTTTGGCCTTCCGTTCACAGCTGGTTAGTATTTAAAGGTCTTGAACGTCATGGGGGAAAGATTTATACGTGAGACAGATCAAGCTGCTATTCTCTTCAAAAAGAGAGCTATGCTGATATATAAAATGGAAAACCTGTTTTTACGATTTTCAATAATATAAAATAAAATTTATGTGGCTACTATTAAGTTATGAATTCTTAACATAACAGTGGAATTCATCCTATTAAGGATGAATTCCCGTCTAAAATATAAACCGAATATGGGAAAAAATTGCTTAAGTGATGCATTTAATTGACCAAAAAAGTAAGCAGTGTTTGCTTTTCATCAGTTTATCCAGCCTCGATTGTCATACTTCTTATCTGTACCGTTTCGATATTTGTCACGGGGTTAACGATCTTGCTGTTATTGTTGCACCAGCATACTTACCCGTAAGTACCCAGACGTCATCTGTAGTGACTATCCTTGGGAAACAAAAAAAGCATGTAAAACTCTCAGTAAATATATTGATTCTTCTAGATATTAGGACACAGTTTTAGAGTTACTTTTAGAGACATTTATTTTTAGAGAGATGATTTTTGATTACCGGTTTAACACTCCTTAAATGCAGGTACTATAGTTATTCCCTTATTTCCTTGTTGTTGTTACTTATGATACTTGGCAAAGTCAATCCCACACGTCAGGCACTGGGCGAAGTAAGTCAGAAAGAGCGCCTTCCGTTTTTGAACCGTGAACTCGAGTGGAAGTATGACTTTATCTCATAGATGGCAGCACTATTTGGGTCTTCGAATTCAGAGGTAAGAAGCTAGGGAAGACCCAAGGCTTGGCACTTAACACTCCCAGAGGTATTAATTTAGAATAGAAAATTATTGGACATCGTGACCACGGCATATTTTACGTGCCCCTGTCGCCATTAATGAACACGATGGATCTTCGGATAAGCTAGGATTTGAATTCACTACCTTAGGTAACGAGAACGACACCCTAACAAACCAAGCCACCACGAAATTGAATTGTTTCATTCTTATCTTTGTTCATTGTAACTGAAAAATAATTCTAATTAAATTTATAACAATTATCGTTTTAATGGATAGATTCACATAATGATAAATTGAAATATTTACATTTATATGTGAAAGGATAAAACAGATATATTTTAAACTTGTAGGGTTTTTTCGAATCCCAGTACAGTTACATCGTTATAGGTCTATATTTCAATACCACTTAGTTGTAATCTAATAACTGAAAAGTTTTAACATTCCCACTTCTTGTTCCTTCCAGAAAGAAAGACTTATAATGCTATGCTGTATTCAGAAGTTCCAAGGGTAAAAAAAAAGGAAAACTTTCAAGCACGCACCTGATAAAATGTGTTTGTAGAAGTGTAATGTCCACCACCTGTTTTTAAATAGTAATTGAGATCGGAACAAGCAATTTATGCTGTCTTCCGAAATTTCTCTCTTTTGTTTGAAGATTTTATCATAATATCATGAACCCACCAGAAAATATATTTATTGTCGCTGAAATAACTGTAATTTTGTTTTGAAATTTTCTTATAATCGTTTTAATTTTTTTTAGATTTTTAGAAATTTATTTCATGACCTTTACCATTTGCTCATTGCATGGAACTGGTGAGGTGTTACTGCATGTCCCGTAGCACTAACTCACAGGTACTATTATGAAGCACTAATAAAATGCAAATTTAGTATTAGGTATCATATAAACACTCTTAGTATATTTGTGCTCATAACGCTTATATTATAAGTAAATTAATACATACGAGTAATTTTTAAGTTGTAGTATCACCATTTAAATGTTTTTAAATATTTATAATGAACAAAAAAGAATGTGATATTTTATTAACAACTGAAAATTTTTCAAATTTCAAATTTATTAAAAAATAGCAATTTGAAATTAATTTATCAAATAATAAACACTCTCAAAGAAAATTGAAAATTTTTATATAACTAATTTTCTACCAGACTGAAGGAGATATCTTCTTTAAAATCTATCTTATATTTAATAAAATAAAGCAAAAGCTATATTTCAATAAACTTGAAACAAATATTGGAATAAAGTAAAAAGCTAGGAAAAAAAATTTCTTGGAAATATATTAGATCAAGTTGTATGTTCGAGACTTATTTAAAGCTGTAGATGTTTAACTATTCAAGAAAAAAAATTACAAAGATGACGGGATAAAAAAATAAAACTTTATACACTAGGACATGCAATAATCTCTAATCCTGGTGTACTAGAGTCTGCTGCTAATGATTACCCAGGAGAATTCTATGGAACCTTTCCTTCGAGCTGAAGATTTTAGTGTCTGAGCCTTAGAAGAAAGTTCTGGTCTTTGCATAATACCTTGGATGTAGTTTTCATTGGTTCGATTTGTTTACTCACGGAACGATTTATTTTTCACGATGAGAGTTTGATATTTTGGTATTTGAAGCTATAAAATATGAAACAATAATGTTTGTTTTAACGTATTAATAAAGAAGGTTTACAAATATAAAAAAATAGAATAAAAATACATAAATTAATTGTAATCAAAGTAATCTGATGGAAAGGTGAAATATTTTTGTGTTCGAAAATACATATTAAACTCTCTTCGGATCTCATGTTTCTCCACAGGTGTGACATTGACGTGTAGAAGAGAAACTGATGACTCAGATGTTGACTCCATTACATGATTCTGGTTCGAAACCATGAGTGGTTGTCAATATTCAGAAGATAAACCTGGAAGAAATAGGCATTGGTTAATGTATCCAATAAAAATAACGAATAAACAATACATCATGATATGGATGGAAGTTTCTGTGAAGCTTGGAATAGAGGGCGCTACTATCATGGAGATCTAGAAAACTTCCGGTACGAAACTTCCTGCTTACTGTTCATACATATATACATCACCAAACGGAACCTTAGGCCAAATTTTGTACTTATTTAATTGAAATGACTTTATATGATTTATATTTAAGAATTTTTTTTATTTCAATCGGGTGCAAAATATATTTGCTGAAATTTTTAAATAAATATTTATAAAGTAAATAAAATATTCTTTCATCACCAAGTGATCCTAATGTAGCCAACAGAGACTAAGATCCTAGTCTGTGGTAGCCAATATGAGCGATTTTCCACAAATTATGGCAATTCATCAAAATTATTTAAGTTAAAATTTAAAAAGTTTAAAAAAAATTGCAGGATTATTATGGGTTGCACTGATAATAAAAGATATGGTTTTAACGGAGAAAATAGAAAAACTTTCAAAAGTGGTTATAAATACTTAAAAATATTTAAACGAAAATTTTTATCATTACATTGATTTCCAATGGGAAGTGAGAACACCGGAAGCATTTGAGATGACTTCCGGTTAACAGAGGTTTGTGTTTGTTTACATTGAAAACTCCATCCATATAACCAGATATTTGGCCGAGATTCACTGTACGGTCCCCTTGGCGTGATTTTTGCACATTTGGCGATAAATAACATTTTCTGGCAACCCAACAAATTCCGACTAATCACAGATGAGAGATTCAGACCAATCAGACAATACTTTTCAATATTCTGCTTAATTTTAGACCTCGCTTGTGCAAAATTACAAGATTTTTGGCCATTTTTGGAAAACGTCGCCAAGGTTGACAGTACAGTAAATTTTTACCAAATATTTTTTTTCAGTGTGAGGTATAAGCAATTTTAGGTGCCGTATAATCCATTTTGCCAATTTTTGAATTTTTTGGCGACGAAAAAATGTTGCCAAAATTACGTAATCGTGATGTGATGCCTCAAAGATGTCGTAATTATAACGTAATAATTTCCTTTAAAAAAAGCTTACGCATCTAAATAATAAATTTAAATCTGATAAATAAAAAGCGTAAATATGCATTTTTAAAATATAAGGATTTAAAAAAAAGTAAAGCCAAGCAAAGCCAAAAAGTAAGTCGAAAAGGAAGAAAATGTTCGAAATTTTATGTCATGACGTAAATACTAGGGTTGCCAAAATAGAATTGTGTTCATAATTCTTATTATTTTCCATATCTGTGGAAAATAATAAATAGCAACATGGATCTTATCTGCAATAAGATCCATGTTGCAGATAAACAAGGAAATCCACCAAAAGAAATTATCAAACTCAAATGATAGATTATAGAATAGATGTGCCAAACCATGTTTATTTGTCATAATTTAAAGCGAATTTTAATTTTTATAGTATTAATAATAAAACGAATATCCATTTTAAATATAAAAGTGCGCGATTATTTTGTAATTTTTATTTCAAATAAATTTGTTTTCAATAATTATTTTGAACTTTGCTCTTTTTTCTGCATTTATGTAATCTTTAAAAAATCCTAAACCAATACCTGGAGAAATATAGCGATTTGATAAATCTGATTTTCAATTAATTGGTTTGTTTTTCCTAAATTCAAGAAAAGTATATCATTTAACTGAAAAACCATGTACTAAAAATTAAATATCTCGCAAAATGTGAACCGAACTAAAATCTAAATGTTTAAGCGCTTTGGTATCCGATTCAACATCTCATGGGTTTGATTTCCACCTCAGACATGGCACGTACGCTGTAATTACTCAAAAACTCTTTCAAACTTTCCTTTTTATTAAATAGTGTCGAATTTTAACACTTTTTTTCCCAATTTATGCACGAAAAAAGGCATAGGAACTTTTGTTTTTAAATAAATATTCCTTGTACATAATAAAAACTTTTTATCTTGGGCTTGCTTGATTTCTGAAATGTACAACATGGATATCTAAATGCTCCTATGGTCGCAGGTATTCAAGAGTACACACTCTTGGTGGGTATTTAGAGTATTCAAGAAGGTGGTTTGGATATACTGAAATAAACAACTAGTTGACATAATTATCCTAAATAACCATTCACATAATAATTTTATACATTTTAGTCAGCTGTAAATTGAAATTTAACTTATACTTTGAAGTAAAGTAAGCCGGCTGGGACTTTTATTATTTTCTCTGAAATCTGATACTATTTTGGTCCAACCAGGACATCTGGAAAGCGAGCGTATCAATAAACTACGAATTATTTTAAATCATATATATCCCTTATAATGTAACAATCAACTGAAAAGCATTGTTTATTTTCATGTACTTTTTAGAATTAATTATTAATTCTAACAAAAATTATTACCACCCTTGAAACAAAAATTATTACCAGTCTTGTGATCAGCATGATAGAGAGATCCTGGGTTCGAATCTTAGCTTGAGCATGGATGCACTTTCTAACTCTCTCTCTCTCCTGTCTTTGTCCTTTCTTTGAATGAATGGATTGTGAATTGTTGCCTATCCTATAAACGAGTACCTATGGTATGTGTGTACTCATGTGAATCCGGACTCCACACCAAAAAACTACGATTCAGTTAGAAAAGTGGAGCAGCGCACCCCATACTGCCAACCTAGCTGGCACAATACAACAACAACAATAAAAAATATTAATTTTAAATTAAGAATGTTTTACCTTTCGTAAATTGATAAAATTTGTACTTGTAAACTTATAACTTGAAATCATATGCATATATAATTATTTATAATCCATCATTTATTGTATTGTATAGTTATTATTTCATTTCATTTCATGTTATAAGCAAGCAAACATTCATTATCATAAAACCGAAAAATGGCCATGTTTAAACAATAAATTCTAACAAAATTCCTTTTAAGATGTTAAAAATAAAACTATTTAAATGATTCATCAACAGACTATAGCATCTGGAGATTACCGTCCTGGTGAAGACATTTGTTTCTTTTTATGTGTGATTACTTTTATTTAACACCTAACAAAAGTAATTTGAGGCAGTATGTTTTTATTTTCTCTTACCCGCAAAAATAAGCATCATAAAATATAAAAATGTTTTCATATTTTTTCTTTTAATAGCAAAACACTCCGCAGAGTTGATTAACTTAATTAAAGCGCTGTGCAATGTCACTTAGGCGAAGGCTAGGGAAAAATGCATAAAAACGTTTCAAAAATGGCAACACTACCCTTTCATAAAGGTGCTTGTCAAGAGTATGACTCGTAAGCTCCGCCCCTTTCAGAAAGTTATTACTGAGTTTATCTTTATGTATAATAAAATAATCTTCACATTTTATGGCTCAGGAAAAAGTCAACAACACATTCAGCAATTTTTTTGTGTTCTTTTCTTTGAAGTCTAGACGAAATATTAAACGTAAAAAGAGCGTCGTTTATTTTCGCTATTTGACTTTTTTTTTCTAAACTTTTTCACCGTATTCGCCCTTTTCTTTCTCATATTTTCAGTTATATAAAAAAGAAAACTCTTTTGGGAAGAAGTTTCCAGCTTTTCTATGGAATAAAAGTTTTTGAATAGTTATTTTTTGAATAAAATGTTTCCATTGTTTTATACGGAACGCACGTAGTTTTCACAAAGAATAATTTCCTAGCATAAAATAACAAAAATTATAAATGGGCAATTATCATTAAAGATGCATTAGTAATTTGCATTGGAAAAAGGAACGGAATATATTTTCATCTAAAATGAGGTTTATAAGAAGAAATATAATTATTAATGATATATTTCAGAATGATATATATAGGGAAGGTATAGTAATTTCTTATGAGATAATAACGTTCTGTCTTATCTTCTATTATTCCAGTTGCACTTAAATAAATTTCATGTAAATTATTATTTTTGCTACATATTAAACAAAGCAAATAAGTTATTTACATAAAAAAATTTTTTTCGTGAAATGTTCTACATCAAACACAATTTTACGCAGTTAGTTGGCAATTTGGGACTTTTTTCCGTCTAATTTTGGAAAATCTATTTTTAAACAAATGATTCTATTAAATTGTTGTAGCATTGTTAATTTGTTAAAGCATTGTTCAATTAAATGTTTGTTTAGTGCGAAATTACAATATTTTGATTTTAGTGATTCGCAATGGTTTGCAACAATATAAATGCAAGCGATTTTTGAAATTCAAGTAAAGAAAATGAGTTGCACTCGTTTTGAAATGAATGCCTTTAGAAACGCTTACGAACATCTTTAATTTTTCAAGAGATGAATAACATTTATAGTGGTGAATTAATATAATGAAATATTTTTTTCGAATAATATGTGCTATTTTTAATTAATAAACAAATAATATATTTAATCTCATCTTCATATTATTAAATAGAATTATATTCATTATTGCAAATCTAAACAAATTTTGAATTTGATTCAGTTTGATTAATTTACACGCTCAAAACTCAAATCTCATGGAAGAAAATTGAGGTCAATAATATAATATACCTGCTGTTCATACTTTTTTTTTCTTGGAAATCGAACCCTGGAAATGTGTTTGGGAGCATAAAGCGTTACCACTAGGTCACCAGGCGGTGAAAATGCGCTTTAGGTCCCCTACTCTGCCAACTTGGCGAAAGTGTGCTGTGGGTCCCGTACTTGGCGGATTTTCAAAAACGCTGTTGCCATGGCGATAATGGAATACGATTTTTAACTAATCAGCAACCAATGAAAATGACCGATTTTTCAAACTGAAACTAATTAACGACCAATGAAAATGCTAAAAAAAAACCCAATTAATGAGCGTGCGCGAAAAAACGCAAATTATTTCCTACGGAGGTTGCCATAAAGAGCTCATTGGGTATAAAAACGTCCGGTTTACCACGCTTACTGCATTTATCGCCAAGTTGGCAGAGTAGGGGACCTAACGCGCAGATTAACGCACCAGGCTTCTCCTAGTGCATAACATATACTATTTTCAGACATAATACATAAACAAAATCATGCTATTATTTGAAATCTGATTTCTTAAGAAAATATTTTAAATGTTGAGAGATAAGTATACATTGTTTACTACACAAATACTTCCTAATAAAAGTTTTGACATTTTTCTAGTTTTACATAGCAACTACATTAGAATTACAAAATAATTATATATCTTGCAAGAAAAAGTAAATAACTCTACGAAATTATTCGTTAAAATACTTCAGAATTTTCAAGATGAAGTTATTTTCGTTTGCAACTAATGATGTCCCCAGAGATTCGTGAAATTTTCTATATGAATACAAATCCTCTCCCCATTAGGATCTCAAGTGAAATTACGCGCGGAATTATATCAACGTGTACCTATTTCGTTATTGAGAATTAAACTAAAATAAATTGTTAAGGCTTTTTTTAAAAAATATAATGAATATGCGCTTAGTGTCAATTAATCAGAATTTTTTTTTTCTAATCACTAGTTGTATTCTATGGATATAAACTAAGCCTTCAATTAAATCAAACACAAATTTAGTAGTTATTCAAAATAAATAACTATTGTAAATATTTAATTTCATAGATATTAAATTATTAGGTTTTAACTAGGAAAGCAGAAAATTTTATTTAACCCTTACCAGCTATTAATTAACGGTTCGCGTTTTTCAAATTTTGGCGCATAGGGTTTTTTTTTTTTTTTATTATTATTAAATTTTGTATTATGTCAAATTTTGATAATCTTTCCATTTAACATTATTATAATAAAGATTTGTGTTTGGAGGACTTGAATTCTAAAGTGTCTAGTATTCTATTATTTGGTTTAAAACGAATATATTGATTGATGTTATGTTTTATCACCATTCAAAATCTGTCAATATTCATATTTTTAATTCATATTTAAAATAATTCATTAAAATAATATTCATATTTATAAAATTTTCAGCCTTTCTTCTACTTTGATTAAAAGCACTATGGTACACATATTTAAATCTTTTTATAATGTAAAAATAATTTGGCCTCTACGTAAATTGTTGCTTTTAACTGACTTTGTTAGTTAGAAAATTAATGCTGTAGTCGTATAAGCACAAAGAACAACAGAACAGAAATTAAAAAGCTTTGTAAGGAACTATAAGTTGCCATTTTCTGAGAAATATTATTTTTTAAAATACTTTCTGTTATTTTTGATCTGATGCATTATCTATATATTGCTAAAATATCCTAGAGATTTAAATGATGTTGCCATTTTCTTGTACCCAAATTATGTATCTCAACTTTTCATAATTTCAGTGCGTCGATAAAATTGAGTACCAAGCATGCTTGAGAACTAAGTACTGAAGGTTCATTCTTAGGTTTACCACCTAACCGGGATATATGCCTCGTATCCCAGAGCATTCATTCTTGAAAACAAATATATAGGCACTGTAGGCCTTGGCCCACTTATGAGGTGTCATGTCACAGAGTTTAATTTAGTTTCCGAATAGAAGATCACAATGTTAATTTTGTTTTGGAAATTTTATCACGTCAGCGCAAATCATAAGTATTTTGCCAATTACTGTTATTTTACTAATATCCATTAAATATTGAGAATTTAAAGATATCTAAATCCTGCGATATTTTATTTTTGCTATATCAATAATAAAGACAAATCTCACCATTAGGATCAATGTTATCTAGTAATAAGACGCTGTGAAAGTACAGTATCATATTCTGTGACGTGTTTGATTAAAGGAAAGTTGAAGTCGCATTTTGTCTCCTACTTTGACATTCATTGGGAAAGGAATTTGAAAATTTTCTTTCATCTTGGGCTATAAGAAGATAATCTTCTATCTGTGAAATCTTCCCAGGTAGTAAAATGCAGTGTATATTGAAATTTTTACGGAAATAGGTAAGCAATATCTTCCAAACTTTCCCAAGATTTCCCCAAATAGTTGTCCAAACCGTAAATGTACTTATTTGAGAGATAACGGTCTTGATTGTTACTTCTGCAAATAAGGCAACCAGATCTAATTGCATGTATTAAAATAAAAAAAAATTACTTTTTTTTGTGTAAAATAAAGTAAATATATCTTCTCCTAATATATGATATTTAATAATATTTTAATTAATAATAATTATATTTAAAAAGATGGGTCGCGGTGTCCTAATTGGTTAGGGCGTCATTCTCATTACACAAAGGTAATGAGTTCAATCCCAGCTTATCCGAAGATCCGTCACGTTCACTAATGGTGACTGAGGCACTTAAAATAGAATATGTCGTGGTTGCAATGTCCTCCATGTTCCCATTCCAAATTAATATCTCTGATGTGTTAGTAGCCCGGCCTTGGGTCTTCCCTGGCTGCTTACCTCTAAATTGGAAGACCCAAATGCCCCTATAAGCCAAAGTCATACTTCCACTTTTGAGGGGGCGGGGTCTCTATCCAAAAACCGAAGACAAATCCCTGATAGGTGGTCTTGATTTCGCCAAGTGTCATAAGTAACAACAACATACTTAAAAAGAAATGATTGAACCTTCAAAAGTTTTACAGCTTTGTATTCTTTATTGAAAAAAAAGGAATTAAGAAAAGTTTATATGAGTTATGCTAATCACTTTTTATTATCCATCAACATATTAATAATTTAAATAACGTTCACTGATACTGTGTATCGAACAAACTAACACTTTATAAGGATACACGATGCTTTCTTGTGGCATACCTTTTATTTATAATGGACTATATTTACACATGTATCAGAAGACAAAAGAAACTTGAAAGATACCTGATTATTTCTCTCAACATCTTGAAGCACTTTACATAAAGGAAAATTTTCTGTTCTCAAATTCTGTAAAAATAACTTATTCAAGAAAATTAAAAAGTATATAAAGCACATACTTATGTTTCTTAAAAGCATCAGTAAAAGAATAGACATACAAGGGATTTTATGAAAGAGGACACAGGCTTTTTTTGTATTAAGAACTTTTAGAATCAAAAAGTAATTCTCTTAGAACACTTTTCAGTTATAAAACAATATATATATATATATATATATATATATATATATATATATATATATATATATCCTATGATTTAAATTTAATGATTGATAAATAAATAAATCTACCATTAAAATGCCTCACAAATTTATAAATTATTAAAATTCTTTTAATTAAAAATAGCTAAAACTTAACAAAAATAATTTTTGACTATTTGACAAGAATTAATTTTTTATCTCACATTTTCAAATTTCATGGGAATTGACATCAAAATGAAGAAAAAAAAAATATTCGCTTGACTAGGAATAGGTATGTATTTATGTGAATATCTGTTGTGACTTCATATAATGACGTCATTCTGCCCTATGACGTAAGACTTGATATTACAGAGGAAATGCGATGGCGATTCCGAGTTCTTTTTCTCAATTTCTGAGTCTATATTTAGAAACAACTGTTGCATCTAGCTAAACTATTGTTTGAATAAAATGTCATTTTTCACAGAAAGCCCAATTTTAAGCTGATCTTTTTAATAAACCTTATACTTTCAAAATTTTTTCAATTGTTTCTTAAAAAGCTTAAGACTTCTTTATCTAAAACAATTATTCGCTATTATCTTTTGTTTGAGAACTAGTATTTTAAACTGAAAGATTATTCTTTTATAATTGAGAAAAGTATATTCCTTTATAAATTATCTCCTTTATAGTTTTTTTCACGATTATATTAAACTATAATTTTTTCTTATTTTCCTATTGCTGAAACAAGCTTAAAATGAACATTTAGTTATTAAAAACGAAATACATTGAAATGGAAAAATAATTTAAAACAAAGCTGAAGGTGAATTGCAATATTTTTAAAAACGCTATTTGATTTTAATACTTTAAATATTAAGAATGGTAAATAAACTTTGTGATAGATAGTTTAATATCTAAATTATCCTTTAGATATTAAACTAAAATTACGAAGTTAAAACTCCCTAAAAAATGAAACGGTGAAAGTTAAATTTATGACTATTATTTTCACTAAATGTATCAAAAATACATTCTAATAAAGAGTTGTGAAATAGAAAGCATTTCTTATTCATTGAAATCCTAATCGCTTTAAATGGGTTCAATTTCTCACAGTGAAATATAAAATTTATAGTGGGTTCTTAGTTTCTTATAACAAAGTCATGCTCGAATTAACGCATGTTTGTAAAATATGATCAAGTTCGTTTCAGTTATACTTCATTCTAGCATTTACAACTTTTTCATATTATCATAATAAATAATTTTCACTTTACATCCGTACGATATGTTCGCCTAATCTTGAAGTTTAGCAGCTCTTAACTTCGATTTCCATATAAAGAATGGATGTTTTAGCCATTTTAAGATATACACAAACTCCAGTGTAAATCTCTTCACAATGTGACTTAAAATAGAATT
The DNA here is from genome assembly GCA_026290005.1 of Latrodectus geometricus. Classification (NCBI taxonomy): domain Eukaryota; kingdom Metazoa; phylum Arthropoda; class Arachnida; order Araneae; family Theridiidae; genus Latrodectus; species Latrodectus geometricus. The sequence continues at coordinate 27,684 of JAPDSC010113434.1, forward strand.
TATCCGCATTTAGAGATTTCAATCAGAGGAAATTGTCAATAACGCAAAATGAAATGTGAAGTTACCAGTATAATATAATATAGTTTTTATAATAAATATACTTAGGAGTTTCCATTTTGAAGACGTTTCGTTGCATGAACATCTTAGAACAGTATCTCGGATGTGTTAAATGGGTTGAGATCAAGTGATCTAGAGGGCCAGGCACTTTTCATTGATGTTTATAAAATGATTTACTTCGCTTTTTGAGGTAGAATGTTTTATTTCTAAAAATTTAATCGTGATATAAAAATAAATTTAAAAAAATTAATAAAGTTCTATTAATATAGCATTGCAGCCCAACTTGCCTAGTGGTCAGCATGCCTAAAAGGGGATAGGGAGGTTCTGGTTTCGAATCTCGGTCTATGTCGTTTTCTTGCATGAATGGTTGCTTTCTCTAAAAATGGATACCTATAGTATATGTGTACTGAAGAAGTCGAACTCCACACAAAATTACGGATCAATTGAAAAAGTGGAGCGGCCATCTTGGATCATTAGTTTTTGGTAAAGTGTAAGTTCAGTTACTTTACACAGTTATAGTTCACACTTCATTTCTTATTAGTTTTAAACAAATAACGCTATTTATTATTTAACAATAAATGTCGTTATTTATCCAATTGACAGTTTTACCCTGAAAATTAGGCACACCTTTCAATTGGTATCCATGGTTCACGATAACCATCGTGAATCATTAGTTTTTGGTAAAGTGTAAAGTTAGTTTTCCTTATCTTAAATTTCAAATATTTTTCAGAATTTTCTTCAAATGAAAACATTCTAGAAAAAACATTTCTCAAAATGGTTTTAATAGTTTTTAATTCCTCTCAAATCATTTCCATCACTTGAACCAAAAATATTTTTAATAATCAAAAATTCAAAACACCCTTTCCTCTTCGTTATGCTTCCATTATTAAAAACCATTTCCCAATCTAATGTGGGTAAAAAAAGAAGAAAAGAAAACAAATCTGTGAAAAGAAAGATAACAATAAATACCGCGGTAGAAGTATACGAAATTAAGTCAGCTCTCCATTGCCGTTGATACATTATTTCCGATAGTTTTTAACAAACTTTTAACTTCTTTTCCCTCTAGAGATAAGAAAACTCTTTTTCTTTTTTTTTTTAACCGTGAAATAGTTTCCAAAGCACATACGCACACACGGTCGGTTGCATTCACCTTAAAAGTAAAAATCGATCGAAATAGAATTAAACCCTCATGCTTGCATCGTCAGGAGACACTGGGATCCAATGGAAGAAAATAATAAACGAAAGCCTTATTATTTCACTTACAGGCGTCAATATTTTTTCCGATAAGAGTTTATAGAAAAATATATGAAGCGGATACTAGGTGGGGAGGAGGGGGGGGGGAGGTCAGGAATTTAACGGCGAAAGTTGCTTTCTCTGTGCTTTGCTTCGAGATTTCCTCGTAAAATATATACCTGTCCCAAACACATGCTGCAAAGGCTTGAAAGAAATGCTTTGGCGTCTTTTTTGAATTGTAAATTTTGGCTGGAATGTGCTGCAGGCTTTATCACATACCTTCTCGAGTCATGTGTTATTAAAATATTAAAACAGAATTATAAAGCCGTGAAATGGTTGTTGTTAATAAGTCGTATGAAAATAGGGATTTGTAAAAACATTAATTTGAAAAGCATTGTTTTTAAAAAATGAAATTGAATGTAAAAGACGAATTAAAAGTTAATTACTTGCGAAATACTATGATTAAAAATAGTTTTTAAAGCACAGACGAACAGACGTGTAGTAAATTTAAATAAAAAATGCAAATGTTGATTATTTTCATGATCATGATTATTTTCAAATGAATTATGATTATTTTCAAAATTTATTTTAAATTTGCTTCATAAAATACTGTCAAAAATATTCAACATGGTTTTAAGTATCTAATATTTTATGTAACAATTTATACCTATTTATATAAATATGTATTTGTTTTAATTTGAAACTTTATTTCAGTTGTATCAATATATTTTTATTGTAGACATATAAATTTCTTTGTTTGAAATTCGAATATGACGTCACACAATAAAACAAATATGCGAATTTTTCTTTAACAAGAGACATTCCCTTCAATAAATATTCAACAAATTTAACAATAATAATTCAACAAATTTCTGAATCTATTCCATCAATTTCAAATTTAAATAAAAAAGAATAACTCACACTTCATCTCGAATAAATTAATTTATTCGATTTTTTATTCAATTATTCAACTATCACTAGCAAATTTACATAAAAAAGTATATTAAATGTCCTTTCTCGCAGTAATTCATCCTCGTTTTTGTTTTTTAGTTATCTCTATCAAATATATATAAGAATAAATAACGAACGGTTTTCAAAAAAAGAAATTTAGTTACTTCAATAAAATTTAGTCCACTTGGAAAGTTGTCGCGAATATTGCCAAATTGACGCCAAATCATTTCACATCGTTCCTCAATGCATATTTAATTAAAATTAAAACAAGAAGTAGAATATAATGATTAGAACAAATTGTGGTGCAGTTTATTTGCAAACACAGCAAAACATAAAATTATTTTTATTATATTATTTTAACAACAACAAAAATGTTATCCAAATAAAAGAATCTAAAAATGAATAATATCATACAAATTCGATATCAATATTTGATTTCGTTGGTCATTATTTCTATAAGCAATGAATAAATCTGAATGTAGTCAAAACAGAAATATTGAAATGATTTAATCAAATTTTTTCTTGAAAGGATACTTGTTCATTTGAACTGAAATCTTGCTTAGAGAAACAGAAGTAATTTATATCAAAGTAACAACCATGAATTAGATTTTTCTGTTATTGGCAGAAAACCGCGTGGTTTGACACAATTTTTTCACTCATTGACAAGATTTTACACATATACCTAACTATATGAGGTACTTCCTTTCTCTTTTTCTTTTTAAATATTTAGTAATTAAAGTGTGTGTGGCAAATGTACATAAAAAGAATGACATTTTTTTCTTGAATAAAATAATCCAGCCATGTTTCGGCTTCATTCAACAATTCAGCTATCTATAGTAAATGCATAAGAAAAGAATAACACACATCTTCAATAAAGCAATAAAATGCGACGAGCATCCAACGAGCATAAAAATGAGTACCTTAAGCTCCACACTGAATTCAAATTCGTTTATGTCTTATACACAATCATTCAGTTAGTAGATTTACATAAAAATGAATCACTCACACTCTATCTCGAATACAATGATTTAGCTTTTTTTCGTACCTATTCCATTATTCAGCTATTACTAAAAATAAGCAACACACCCAATCTTGAATAAAGAAATTCATAGTTTTTTGTTTTACACGACTATTCACTTTCCATTTAGCAAATGGGGATTAAAAAGTAAATCTATAATACTCCATCTTTAATAAAATAATTCGACGTATTTTCTTTTTATTCAGTTATCACTACTAAACTTAAATGAAAGAAATGATGACCTATCTTGAAAAAAATGTATCAGATTTCTAACTTTCTGCAGCTTTTTTCAATTATTCAATTATTATCTACAAATGTAAATAAAAGTACAGCTTGTAAATAAAGATCCATCGTGATTGAATTAATTTTAGCCTTTTCCTGTTATATTAAATTAATCATCTATTTCTAGCAAATTTGCAAAAAAAGAATGAATTTTCACCTTGAGTGATGTGGCTTATTACATTTCTCTATTCTTCTTGGTTTTAATGCAATTATTTAAATAAAATGAATTATTCACTATATTTAGAATCCAGATTTATTCACAAATAAGAGGATAGGTTTGTTTTCCTATATGCTTTATATATATACTCTCAGAATACTTTTGCCACTCGAAACAACTAAACTCAACTTATTGTTTTTAACAATGAACAATTGATAAAACCATTATATAAATTGAAACCCTCCTTTTCCGAGGCAGTATGAGGTAGAGGATGTATAAAGAGGAGATAATACAGAAGTTTAAAGCCTACTCAGCATAAATGTCTTCAGTGGTGTCTGATATCAAACCAACTACTTTATGGATCTTGTAATTGTTTGCATGAAGAAATAAGTTTCTGTTGCCTAAAAGTAAGCAAATATCAATAGCAATGATATTTTAAAAATTTCATACATTAACATACTTGACGCTCTTTTCAAATCCGTATATATATATATATATATATATATATATATATATATAT
>JAPDSC010113434.1:32001-45395 GCA_026290005.1 Latrodectus geometricus
ATATTATGTTGGGGAAAAAGAAATCCATTATTTTTACGTGAACTTTATTTAACTTCTTTTGGATTCACTTTGTAAAAAGGTTTAAAACAGTTTTCATGTAGATTTTTAGGTCTTGTGCAAAGCTACGACTGATGACATGCGGTTAACTTCGATCATTTTTGATATTTTATTGACATTTTCGACGATGCTGTATCCACATGCGAGCTGCATCTCTAACATCAAAAATACCCGAACGGAATTGACGAAACAAAAATTGTACGTAACTGGTTGTTACAGTCTTATATAGGATGATAAACACCTTTCACAATTTTAGCCACCCGGCCGTTACAAGAGGAAAACGAAAATGTATCGAATTTTCTGTTTGTTGTCTTCCATTTTTAAAACCTTGTACTCGTAACTGAATGAATCAAACAAAAAACCGCAAGAGGATATTTTAGTGTCAAATGTCACCTTTCCAACGAGCATAAATCTGAAAGTGTTTGATAGATACCTCACGAGATATCGATCACTACAGGCGTCAACCGAAAAAATAATGCATTACTTTTTCCCCAAACTAGTATATATATATATGTAAATTTTAAACTTATGTCTAGATTATATTTGTATGACCTCCTGTAATTTGAATGAACATGAATCTTAAAATTAATCATCTTTTGATAATTCCTCACATATTCTAATCACCTAATGATGAACTTTAATTCCGAAGTGAATGTATAGTTCTAAGTGTCTGCTCAATTCCCTTTAATCTGTAATTAACTATAGATCAAATAGATTCATGTGACTAACTATTACGGAAAGATACTTTTACATTTCTAAGAATTGTGAAATTAGAAACATATAATAGTTAAGTAGTTAATGACGCTCCAAGAGGGATTGGATGGAACCTTTCTCCGAATAAATTTTCTTTGTCTGAGATGAAATCTAAGTCTAGAAATCGGTTTCAAATTAAAATCGTCGTCCACTTTCCATTGTTCCATATTGAAATGCTCCATTAAGAATTATATTTGGAAATTTTGTAAGATAATTCCATGCCAGACTTTAAGATAATTCATTAAAAGGAGCTTCTATAGAATAAATGAAAAGTGGTTATTTTCAAATGCTAATCGTAATTAGATAAACTTGATTTATTCGGTAATATAGCTCTTATTAATTAGTCTTAGTTAGTCTTATATATATCAGGTTTGATTATAAATAGCTTGGTATTTATTGTTCATTCTTTTGCTACAATGGAATGTTTTGCATTGATATTGAGGGAGTCTAAATATTTTGTTCAATTTTTAATAAGCTTCTTAAAATTGTAATAAATTGAAAAGGCTAATTTAGATTAATAATTTTCGAGAAAACATATGAAAGGTTTTTAAAATATATTATGTAAGTATGGATTATATGTAGTGACCAAATATCCAGAATTTGAATACTAATTTAAATACAAGAGGGAAAAGTAAAAGTATGAGCTCTTATTGGTTTTAGATCACAAATCACCAAAATTATCAATGATAATGCTACCAATAAGCTATTCTCTAAGATGTTCAATGATTTTTTCAACTGAGTTCAAAATTATTTTCAAGATGGCGTGGCAGGCATATATATTTTAAAATTAGGGAATGTTATTATAACTTTGAACGTACCTCAATAGTCTACAAAATGTTTTTGATGACTCATTATCTATGAAAAGCTTTTTTTTTCCTAATGGTGGGAAACTGGGTGGTTGACCCGTCACCCACAACAAGACCGGAAAATGCTACTCATTTAGCGCAACCTTGTGGGCACCTGTGAACAAAGTCACGGTGGCGAGTAGCATTGCCCACGTCACACCCCAATAAAACCCGTTTTTAGGGCAGTTCACATTCATCCCTCATCTCAGAAGAAGAAAGGACAAAGATACACAGGGAGAGAGAGAGAAAGGAAATGTTCATGCCCAAACTGGGATTCAAACCCGGGACCAACATCCCAAGAGTCAGGAATGCTTACTACTCAGCCATTGGCCAGCATATCCATGGAAAGTAGTCTTGGAATAAACTACTTTCCTTGGAGTATTTATTTAGGTTAAAAATTCAATGGTTATTTCTTGCATATGATGGCTAAATAAACCTGAGCTACTGTTTAAAAAGTATTTCGAACCATTACAAAAACACACATCAGAGATTAAAATCAAACCTACAAACATATTATTCGGCCTAGAAGAAGATAGTATGCCCTAGTATAATATTAATATTTAGAAATTAGTATATTTGATTAAATGTTCTCCGAATACCCCAATATTTAGTAAAATCCCTAAGTACTATTAATTGTTGCAGTTTCTGAATTCGATTTTTTTCTGTACAATTTATATATAAATCTGCACTTATCAGAATACACTTTTTTAGATATGAAGATGGAAATGCTGTGTAAATGCACCTTTTTTCTAGATAGTGTCACATTTAAGAATACGTGAAAAATAAACAGTTTTTATAATAGTTACCTATCGCATTATGTATAGCTGATGATGCAATAGGTAAATATAATAAAATTTGCAAAGAATTTAAAACGGAAAAAAATAAAGAAAACATGTATTATTTTTCTACATAAACATGCTTCCATGTATTAGTCATATTTTTGCATTCATTATCTACTAAGTTAATATGTTTCATACATTTACTTAGTCTCAAGGAGTGATCATGAATATATTAATTGATTATTCCAGTATGTTTATTAATCACAACCAGAGCCATTATATCTAATGACAATGAACTAATATGCTTTCATAGAGATGCATCTTCTCTTATGTTAATGGGTAACATTATTAAAGGACCTATTCACTAAGCAAATCTTTATAAAGATAATGCAGGACAACTATGTAGTGAGTTATTTGTGGTGACCAATAGAATAAATCCTTACACATTAGATAATGGAATTCCTATTACAAGTGAGAATTTAGTACATGAATTGTCATGCTCTGCTCTAAACATCACATGGTACCATGTACGGCCATAAAAGCTCTTTTATTTCAGCATGCATACTCAAGTCATTTTATTAAATCAGGTTCATATTTATTATCTTCAGCTTACATTTGAATCATTCTTTCAGCTAGCTAACCACATCTTGCTCATTCCTTCAAAATAAAATGATAACATTAGAAATACTTCCTCACAGCATCTATATTAGTAGTGTACAGTGATGTTTGCTCTTTCTATTCACTTGGATGTCAGTTAAGAAATAATAAGGCTTCCTTCTTAATGCTCATTGGTTGCCTTATTCACTATAATTAATCACCATGCTTTGCGATTGGTTATTTTAAAAAGCCGTAAAATATTTTCCGTTTTATGTGAGGTTAAAAAACATTTAATTTCAAAACTTAGGTCAAAACCTAATTTAACTTAACAAGACTTATTTGCAAATGAATTAGATGTTTTTTAACTTATCAAAAACTTGTATATAATATTTTTCAATTATCTTAATGAACTAAAAAAATCTAATCACTATGGCATGATAGACCATCAAGGGGCCAAGATCTACAGTGCCTAAATCTGTTTTCTTGAGCGAGGGTCCTGCAGAGCAAAGCATATGTTCCGGTTAGGTAATTAGCCTAATATGAAATCTCCTGTGCTTAACTCCCAAATATGCTGGATTCTCAGTTTTATCAACACACTGAAGGGATGAAAGGCTGAGTCGAGGTCCATACCTAGGACCCTTTCCCAACCCGAATCAAGTCAGAATCTTCGATCTATGTATTGGAGGAGAGGAAACACTACCTCTACTCCACCGTCGCTTCATAAAGTTCAAAGTTAAAATTTGGGAATGTCTATTTGAGACAGAGATTTTTTGCTTACAGTTTAAAACTCAATCCTTCAATGTATACCACAGATTTTGTACGGTTTTCACTATCAGACAAATAATTGGGGTATGATTGGAACAAACGAACAAAAAATGAAAACATTAATGCAGCTTTTATACATTTCATTATACTTACAATGATGTAATACTTATGAATTCGAATAACAATAAAGAATAATTTAATTTTTTATGGTTAAAATAAACTTATATTTAGTAATTTAAAGATTTCTATAGTAATAATATGATGAAAAAACCCTCTACAAAATACATCAAAACTTTTATTTTATAAACTAGTAAATATTTTTTAGATAATTTTGTTTTGTTTTCAAGGTGCTGATGCTCAAATATCCTTAATGTTTTACGTATTGTCTGAGGATAAAAAAAATCTGTTTTTAAAGAAAAAATGTAAAAAACAAGCTTAATAATACACACATATATATATATATATTCAAGTCTATAATAGTCATATACATTGAGACCAATTACACATATATGAGCATATGAATATATACTTAGGAAATCAAAAATTGTAAAGTTCTGATGTTCTGCAATATATATATATATATATATATATATATATATATATATATATATATAGATATATATATATATATATATATATATATAAATCGTAAGGCAATGTATAAAGGCTGCATTAATGTATGGCTTAATGCAGCTTTTATTCATTGCCTTATATATTCCGTGGTGTATATATATTTATATTATACTATTATGTATATAAAATATGCACAACGTATATATAATTGTGATAAAATGACTTACAATCTTTCTGTAAGTTCCCCATTTTTAAATGTTAAATTTGATTAAAGTCAAATGAAACTATTTATCTGCAAATACAAATTCATTGTGAAATAAGTCACACCTTAAAATAAATTCAGCTATTTATACAGTATGTCAGAAGCCATAACAGAAAACAAATTCTGAGGCGCTCGATCGTTATGTTCTATATTATGCGCCTGCAATTGATGCATCTGTCCTGGATTTGAATATCTGCGCTAATGTGCGTGGATATAGCGATAAATCTCTACACCAGGACGCTCTTGTTACAATAAATGCCCTGCTATTATTCCGTCTAACAAACGTGATCCGTCCTTATCTATTTCGAAGCGCATAAAATTACCAGGACGATTGCCAGTGAGGGACACAGTCACACCAGGACATATATTACAGCACTTCAGAAATTCCGAACGCCAAAGTCTAGCTCCTGCAGTTAATGATGCCTCTGAAGAATTCTTCCCTACTTTTCCCTCGGAGTAGAGATTTCTCTGTCTGAGCTCTTGAACAGAGGGACTTGACATTTATATTTCTCAAGTCGAGGGATTTTTGTTTTGTCCTCTCCGAAGTCCTCAAATTTAAAGAGTTTATTTACAAGAAGCTGTGACATTCCATTGGATTTTATAGCCTGGAATTTTGAAGTGTAAGCTACTTTTGACGTATTTCTAAAAGTGACTTTTAGAAAAGGAATAATACTAAGTTCTTTTAGAAACAATAGAGAAAAGCTTAAAATAAATTGTCACTTGTCCAGGATAGATATATTTTATATATTTGTAAATTCTTAAAAATGCCATTGTTTTATAATACTTCTTCTAACAATTACTGAAAAGACTTTTATGCATTTGTACATGAAATATCTTATTGTTAATCAACTTCATAAATATAATATTTTTTCATTTCTGTGGTGTAGATGTTTGAAGAAGAGGTTAGTTGTTTCGTTGTTAACACATTTTAATTTATCTTAATTAAAAATTACAAATCATAGTCTTAGTAATTAGTCTAAAGGAGTATTTTAGAATCTACATTAATTCTAATTAAACCTCTTTTAAATGTGCAGGATTTTTAACTATTTTTCGAGTAGAAAATCAAACAGTTTTATCATAATATACAATTACTATACAATTTATCGCTCTTAATAAACTACTTGTTCCTAATACTAAAATTACAAAGCATATCATTAACATTGACCTAAAGGAGTATTCTAGATTCTAAATTAATTCTAATTAAACTTCTTTTTATAAGTACGAGCTTCATAACTAATTTTCAAGTAGAAGATTATATAATTGCCATAATATACTAGACAATTTATGACCATTAATAAACTATTTGTTCAAAACCATGGATTAATATGTATGTTGTTTGTCTAATCAATCTTGAATGTAAAGCTATAATATATAACATATTTCATAAAGCATATATCATTATTTATACATGAAAACATCAAAAACTAACTTGTTAAATTTGAATTTCAATAACATTTTTAAATTTTAAGATTTAAAATGTAAAATTATTATACAAGTCAAATTTCATTAAAATCATTTATTTTTATTATTAAATACTTAAAAAAGATTTTCTGATCACGAAGAAAAATTTATTTACATTGAATTATAACGACATATTTTTTGACTACTTATTTCAGTAAATTTTAGAATTCGATAGTCCAGTTGTGATCTTGGTGCTCTAACAAATGGTGTAAAACTTTGCTCCCTTCAATCAACAATGCTATATGCATAGAAATTCGTCTTCGAAATGTTATCAATAATGGCTCGATGGACAGTTTGTAAACTAAAACTTGTTGGTGCTCCAGCATTGAAATCTGCAGCAATTTTATCAAGTGTTGAAGGTTTACTTCTTTTAAGAGTTCTCGTCATTTCTTAATGATTGCGCTGTTTCATGACATTACTCTGGCAGCACAACGATCTGAGATTTTATAATTTATTCTATAATCTTGCCAGCCGATGATTGAATTTTTGGCGTTCCTGATTCCTTTTGTCCCTGGTTTGAATCCCGGATTGGGCATGGATGTTTTCTTTTTCTCTCGGTGTTTTCCTTGTCCTTTCTTCTCAGGTGATGGATGAATGTGGGCCACCCTATAAAGGGGCTTGTGGTGATGTGGCGTGCGTAATGCTACTCACCTCATCGACATGGCTCACAGATGCCCACCTGGTAATCCTGAAATGAGTAGCAGTTTCCGGAGTTATTATTGCTAAGCGTTTATCGCCCAGTGCCGGTTGTTAGAAAAAAGTTCTAGAATCTTTATTCATGGTACACTCGAAAAAATTTTAGAAAGCGACCGTTGAAATATCATAATATTTCAAAATTACTCAAAGATCCTATCTTACTTTTACCAATCCCAATACCATAAACCATCCAGATTAAATATTTTTTGCTGAGCGGATTGCCTTAAGTGACGTTCAATAAGAGAGTTAATTAGGTTCTTGAAGCTATTCACTGGAATTTTGAGCCATGTTGATGCACCGACTCCAGTGCTGAGGTCAGTTGTGCTAGTTTACTCTATTTGGGATTATTCCGCGCATAAACTGATGGAGATGGTTTCAGATGTTCTTGATTGGTTTTAAGTCTGGTGAGTTAGCTAGCCAGGAAAACTCACTCTTTGATCCTCATATCTCACATGTTCATTGCATGATGTATGACATTTCACATTACTTTTTTGGTAAATGCCCTCATTCTAAGGAAAATCAATGCATATATAGGACTGGACAGGCTCCACAAGGACTGATACAAACTTATATTGATTTATCATACCTTCTACAGTAATACGCGAGCTTGCAGAAGGCCAGGGAACCATTCTCCAGACCATAAAGCTTCTGCCTCCTACATGCAACTTTCTGGAAATAGTTACAGAGAATTTGCTTTCAAAAGTTTCACACTGTATGCCCCAGGGTTCATTTTGTTCAACAGAGAATAAAATTTGATTCACCGGAATATGCTACTGTTGCCACTAACTGGAGGTTTAATTATGGAATTTGCATGCATCCTTCGTCACGAATAAACAGCAGTCAGCATAGAGGCACGAAATAGGTGTCTGCTTAGGTGGCCCAGGCACAGTAACGTTCAAAACATAGTAGTTTGAGAGTAGTCAAAACGCAGTAGCTTGGAAGACACTGTTCGTCAGCCCTAGACTCATCTGGGATGTCAATTGCTCAACTGCAACATGTCAATTAGCCCGAACACATGTCAGCAGCCATCGTTCATCTCAGCCATTTATGACCCATGGTGCACCACATTTTACATGTCGCTGATTTTGGACAGTTCCATTTTTCCATGCACGCCTTACTTTTACCACGGAGGCATGCGAATAGTTAACAAACCTAGCCGTCTCAGAAGACCAAACGCTAATGATCATGCCCTTTTGCAGGTCGGATAAATCACTCTCCATTATGCCGATGATGGCAATGTTTTTCGAAACTCTCTCGCACACCCTTTATATACGCTCCGGTCAACTGCAAAGTGCTATTACCTCATTTAACGTCAACAGTACGGGATGATCACATGAGTGTGACTGTATATATATATATATATATATATATATATATATATATATATATGCTTCTAAAATACATATAACAATTTATTTAAATTATTAATTGTAAGCAATTTTCAATACTTTTTAAAAAATAAACATAATTTCAATATTAATAAATTTTTTGCATCTTAATTTGAATAAAACATTCAATTCAAAATTAGATATAATTAATATCATACTGAACGAAGCCTATACTTTTCACCTGCATGTACAGTTTGTAATTTATTGTATTATTACTTCTTTTAAGTAGGCATTCGAACAAGCTACGCTACTGAATTTAATCATAACAATACAGTCTATTATACGAAATATAGACGCAACCCGACAGTTGTCAAGAACCTGAAGCTCGGAATTGAGTTTGTTATACATCTATATTCATGGACTATATTATACATGGCATTACTCATCAATTGATATAATACTTCAACATTTGAATGCCAGTGGAATGGAGTTTCTATCTGATAAATTTGAATTCCTGACTCAGCCCTTTCGTGATGCATTTATTACATTTTCGACGCATAATCCTTTCACCTATAGAACAACTAGTCATTCTTATGCATTCTTATCCTAGTAATATTACAATGGAACGGGCGAAGCACAGTCCTCGTTTGAAGACAATGCTTGCATCGTGATTTAGAATAGATTAGAACTGTATATGCTTGGGTTGATTCATCGGAATTCAGCGCTGACTGATTGAAAGATATGACTTGATTGATTGAGGAAATTGATTTAATTTATAATATTTTATCTAATTCGTTGTACGTCTGCTTTATTTGTCTCGGAATTTCATATTGATTAAAAAATTTTAATTTCTAAATACATTTTCTGTATTTATGTTATTGCTAACTATTCTGTAATTTTAAACATTTTCCTATCAGATGTATTATATTGAATTAAAACATGGAAAACAATTATAAAGTTTTTTCTAAAATTAATGGAATATAAGAAGATAGCTTTCTAATTAGTAATCATTAATATTATTGTCGACTGCCAGCCTGGTTTACAATATTGGATGCGCTGCTCCACGTTTTCAACTGAACCATAATTTGGTGCGGAGTTCGATTTCCTCAGTACACACATGCCATAAGTACCCGTTTATAGGGTAGACAATGATTTATACAAGAAAAGTACAAATATAAGAGAGACAGAAAGTAAGATAAGAGAGAGAGAAGGTGCATCCATGTACGTACCGCTATTTATTTTTGATTATTTGAGTTACTTATCAAATAATTTTAAATATTTTATGTAACAGTTATTTTAGATAATAATTTATTAGAAAATATAAGGAACTACAATGTTAGTAAAGTAATATGTTGATACTTAACTACATATACTGTTTTATATTAAATAATAATAATAATAATAAAATATCAGTGATATAAAATTTATTACTGAATCAGCCATCAAATAGATGAAAACTTCAATTAAAGTTTTATATATATATATATATATATATATATATATGTGTGTGTGTGTGTGTGTGTGTGTGTGTGTGTGTGTACACAATTTTATAATTTTTTACACCATTTTTTAGAATTGTTCCATTTCATTGTATAGTCCATAATGAACTTTTATAATAAAAAAAGGAAAATTATTGCATTAAAATGATTGCGTCTACCAATAAATATTTGTTGCAACTATATTTAACTCAAAAATTTTAAGTATAATTCATAATAAACTATCAGTACAAATACTATTAAATTTGAAATCACCACCTTACTTAGATATAATAAAATTTCACGATTGCATGTATTTTGCATGAACTTAAGAAAACAGATTGTTGCATATACATCAAAGAAAAGTTTACAAATGCAGTTAGATTCATTTGATTTTAAAGCAACCGTAAGGAATCTGGAATCCATTAGCAACCAAAATAGCAAGAATAAAGGATAGAAAATTACAAGTATATAATCAAACATTAAAAGAGATCTTCAAAAGTATGCATCACAAAGATTTGATTCAATATCAATTAAAGACATGTACTGAAGAAAGTAGCCAATTAATTATTCCAAACCATTAACATTTACTTTAGCCCAAGTGAATACAACTAAAAGCTTTGTCTGCTGTTGTAAAATATTCCATTCACACGCCAAATCCCAAAGATAGTTGAAGCTCAACGAAGCAACCTTTTGCTTCCAGAAACTTCACCACGAAATCCTAAACAAATTTCGAAGTATTCCTATGTAAATAGACAGAAACCAGCGGTGGAAGGGAATTCAATCTCAACATGATTGGAAAATGTACCAAGAGATGGCAATTCAATTCTTTGCTTCAGGAGTTACAGCCTGCATTCTCGAAAAGAGAGAGAAAAAAAAAAAACAATATTTATTCGTTTTTCGTTGTGTGTAAAGAATGTCGAAGCGCATTACTAGGAAAATGTATTCCTTACCTCCTCTTTCGAGTAGATACGGTTGCAGACTTAAAACCGAATTTCTGAAATTCAGCGCGAAGTGTTTTGTTGCCAGTTCTTTTCAGGTACGTTAGGCGTAAATCTTCAAATAAAACACTATATTTGGTTAAGGTTTGGATGCGTTCGTTCTCCGAATTCAACTCCTCGAGTTGCTCTACAATGAAGTTTTCTTCGAATGGAGTGTGAAATGAAAATAAATGTAATTTGCTTCTGTCCAATCTTTTATACATTTTAAATTTTGTAGATTTGTTGAAATAAATAATAGGTGTAGTTTTGTAAAAGGGAACACGTCATGAAATATATATTGAGTAATATATCTCTTATTTTAGTAAACTCTTTACAAAATATTTGATTTAGTAAATCTTTTGTTTTAGTAATTTCTCACAGTAATAATTTCAATAATTAGTTTAAATAAAAATCTCTTCTTTTAGTAAACTCTTCACTAAATATTTGATGTTGCAAATGTAAAATAAATTTCGTAGATATTTAATACCATTTTTCACTAAAACTTTAGTTTCTAAATTTTGAAAAAAAACTTCTGTATCATTTATAAAAAAGTAATTTAACATAAAATTTAAAATTCATTAAACGACAAGAACCATTTTAACGCCAAGAAACATATTAAACGCCAAGAAACGTTTCCTTAAATTATTTTGTTTTAATCATCGTGACTTCGAGAAAACATTTTGGCTCACAGTTTGCACCATTTTAAGCATTTTGGTGATATAATGCAAAATATTTCCTCCCTTTATGAATTTTGATCAACTTGAGTGACAATAGATTGTATAATAAATTCCTCAGTTAGTCTAAGGTTTTATGAGTCGACAAATTTTAATGGAACTTACGTATTATTTTATTAACTATTGTCACCAAAACGCATGTTTATAAATACTAGAGTTTACCGCAAAAAATCTTCGTCTTATGTTAAGTAACCGCAATAATTGCTAGCTAAACAATTTTTGTTTTTGCAAAGAAGTATAATAACCACCAGCCTTATTCCATGAGCTCATGTTTTGTCTATATATTTTTAGCACGTGTAGATTTTGAATTTATGATTGCGTTTACAGTAACTACGGCGATGCAAACATTTGAGTTAGAATCAAAAATAAGATTTTTGTACAGTGGTATTTAAATAAAAATATGACCATTAAAAACTGAATTATTAGTTCACGTTATGCTTTTTATTTCTGGTCGATTACAGGAAAAATAATTATAAATTTTCTTGAACTAAAAGTATAAAATGAGAATTTATACAACAGCTAAAGCGATGCAATCATTAAATTCCAGAATTTGGCTCTATATCGCAACTGTATTTTTACATATTTTTAAACAGTCGATAAGAAAATTCACAAATGTGTCATTTTTATAAATAAGAAATGGCATCAAACAGAAAATTTAAATAAAGAATTAATTATGAAATTCATATATTTATTTTACTTCAACTATTTTAATTTTCCATTTCTTTCATTTCAAAGCACCTAATGAGACAAAATTTAAGTACAGCTAGAAAATGTGGTTTATATATGAACTGGTGATCTCATTCTCCAAAATTATAAGCCCTATCAACAGTGAGACTTTAGAGGGTATGAAAATTTAGCATGCTTAAGACATCTGGTCATATGGTGTTCTGATTTTATTTAGGTATTGAGTCCATCTCACTTTCCAAACTCAACAGATATCCCATTTTATATCACTTACTACTTCAATATTTCATAATTACAGACATTTTAATAAGATAGCCTGACCTACAGGTTATTTTATGATTTCATATTTATTTCTTATTTTAATAAAGAGGAAGTCATTCCTTGAGAGAATTATCTTTAAAATGCCCCCCACCCCTCAAAAAAAAGATTCAAAGTAGGTATAAAATATACAAAAAAGATATCGGCAATAAAAAATTAAGATATATTCGGCTATATTTCTTCCGCTTTTTATTAGGATGAAATTAAAAGTCTAATATTTTTTATAAAAAAATGCTCATGTAATTATCTAAAATAGTAACTGTGAAAAAGAATATAAGTTATCTATAGTGAAATTATATTTTCCTATTATGTAACGGGAAAAATTATGCATATTTATTCTTTAAAAGGCATTTAAACTTCACATTTATTCTTTGGTTTATTCTGCGCTTGATTGTGTATGAAGATTTACATTAAAATATGTTGATAATTATTTGGTTCACAAGGATATAATTAACAATAGGGGAAATAAATAATTCACAACTTGTATAATCATCTTTCGTAATTAGAAACTCTTAGATGAAAAAGTAATTCTCTTTCAAGACAATAATGCATTTTTTACTTTCTTAATGGAGCCTTAATTAACTAAATAGTAAACATGTAAAGAAACAAGTTATAATGATAATATAATAACAAAATTATTAAATATATCTATTTAAAACTTGCCTTATTTATAGCATGTAATGAACAGATTGTAATTCTTTACTTAAATTATTTTACAAAATTACATAGAGCTCATGTACTTTACAGTTAATTATTAAGCTAGATACTTTTTTCATTACAATATTTTAAATCTAAACCTGTTGCATGACAGCTCAGATATATGCCAAGGCCTACATGTCCATATATATTTTCCTGATCCAGGGAACTGAAGTATGAAGCACATGTGCCGGTAAGGTGATCAGCTTAATGCCAAAACCCCAGTATTTGGTTCCCAACCATGCTTGGTACTCGGATGACTCACTGAAGGGATCAAAGACTGAGTCGTCATATATGTTTTCCTCTTCCAGGTTCTTGGGGTGTAAAGCACATCTGCCGGTCGGTGTTTAGTTTAATGCCAAAACCCCAGTGTTTAGTTCCCAAGCATGCT
>JAPDSC010113434.1:45405-59060 GCA_026290005.1 Latrodectus geometricus
AAACCCCAGTGTTTAGTTCCCAAGCATGCTTGGTACTCAGATGACCCTGAGTCGACATTGCTTATTCCGAGAATCGAAACTCTGACCTAATATTTTACTGCCTGGAGAGCGAGAAGCTCTACCACTATTCCACCGGGCTTCTATTACAGTGTTCATTAGTACGATTTATTCCATTAGTTTTAGGCCAAACAGTTTAAATTACTTGAAAGCTACTGCAAACCCATCTAAGCCATAAATGGAATCAAAGCTTTAATCACATTCTTTAGCTCATTCGACATAGTATGTATGATAAACTGAAGTGGAAATAATATTTCATATTACATAAAAATAAATTTACGTAATTCTAATAAATGCGTTATATTGTTTATAAAATTTTAATATTATTACAACATTTCCTTAGAGTTCCGTTTAATATACACTAAATTATTCTCGAAAAAAAACTTTTTGAAGATTATAAATAAATACCACATTTAAACTTTCTATTAGTTTCATGATTTTCGGTTACTCTGATGAATATTTTAGGAGAAAATTAGTTATAGAATTAGTTGGGGTTAAGAAAATCATGGTAAAATGCATATTTGAAAAATATATCATTAGAACAGAGTTCCCCAGAATATCACCAATAACTTTCTGGGAAGCGTAAGAGCCAATGAAATATATTTAAATGTGATTAAAAAAATAAGCTGGCATTAATAACTTTAAAATATTATCTAATAAAATAATAGTAAAGTTTGAATTGATTCAATAGTTAAATTTAAATAGGCTTCTCACATTTACCTAGGTAGTATTTTGAAAAACTTCATTTTTAAATATAAAAAATGTTCTATTTATTTTATATAAATATTATTGATTTAAATGCGTTTAATATACATATTATCTTAATATATATATTCAGTGTAAATATAAATCAGATATATTTTTATTTATTTTATTGTTAATTAATTTACAACTATGCTTAGCATTGTTATCATTACCAAGTTTGTGAACGAATATTTAGTGCTCTAGTTTTTACTTAAATCACTTTTAACGCCACGCAATGGATAGCCTAACGAATGAAGAAAGGCTTTCTATAAGTATTGGGCTGTATTCACGTGCTACAAAGGAGGAAACCTAGAAAACTCTCAAAATATGGTCTGCGAGAAATGTGCATGGTTAGGACAGAAGATGTAACAACCCATCTCATGTAAAATACATTTCATATTGCTCAACAAAAGCTGGGATTGAACCCTTGACTTTATGGTACAAAGTGGGAATTTCCACAACCAGGCAATCATTTGAAAGCTTAACGTATGCTTTGGGACTATGTTTATAATGGTCCAACTTGACATGGTTTCAAACAAGAAAATTTGAACATTATTAGTCTTCATGAATAATAATAAAGACAATAAAGCAGTTAATAACTAAACATGACAACACGAGCATTGTTGACAAAATACTCTCATAAATATATTGATACATATTAATATATTGATACATATTAATATTGATATACATTAATAAATAAAATATATTGATATATATTGATCATAAATATTTTGACATAATTAACTTGAATATTTTATTTTGCATCATCACTTATTGTTAATTTATTATTTTTTTAATTTATTTTAAATGGTAAAAGCATTTTAAATATTCTTAATATTTTTTGATTTGTTGATAAAAAATAGTAATAATCAACGTAACAGTATATGCATAAATACAGGATCAAATTAATATTATAAATAAGAGATAATCTTTCAAACAGTATCAAATCATTGTTTATTTTTCGCGTAAAAATAAGCACGTATTTAAATGACTTATGCACAACGCGTAGCCACAAAAACTAAATAAAGAGCAACATAATTCACTTATAAAAGAAATTTGATATCAATTATTTCATAATTTTATATTTCTTAGGATTTATCATAAATTTTATAGCAAAAACTAAAATTATAAATTAATTTTAACTCTCTTTTATAAAATCAGAAATATATTTTGAATATAGTTTTCATAAAAAAAGATAATTTCTTTAATTTATAAAAATATAGAAATTTATAATTTTTATTAAGAAACTATTGTATGTAATAATTTTCAAATATACAGAAATGATTATTTAAAATTTTTTGGAAAGTTTATATTATTTTTATAAATTATTTACTAATATATAAATAATCAATATGTAAATTTTTATAAAATTAAATATTCCATTCACTCCAAATTTATATTCCTTATAATATTTTCTAAAAATTGTTATTTTTTATAAAAATATATGTGAATCAGGCATAAAATTATAGATAATGCAAAGCATTACAGATCCTCATATACATGAATATGAATATTTAACTTGCAAGCTGGAATAGATTCAAGTAATTTCCTTTTAAGCATTTCAAGAAACAAATTTACTAGAAGTGCTTTTCAAAAATATTTCTCTGTCTGCATTACTATTTTATAGTAAAAAGTATTATATTTTTTCTTCAAAAAATTCAACCAACAAGATTTTCCTTTTAAGTTTTTATGCTGTAAATATATTTTATTCGTATACTTGGAATTATTTTAGAACTTTTCAGTATTTATTTGCTAAGAACGATTATTAGGCAGAAAGAGATTCCTTAAAAGTGAAATAAAAGCTTTTTATTTAGTTATATAAATATTTATCAAAGCTGGAATTCTTAGAATTATTAACTCTATATTTGTAAAATTATGAATTTTTAAGTATTTTGATCACATATCTTCTGAGTTTTTTACGGTAACTTAAATGTATGATCAACCAAAATCTTAGTATTCTAATAGTTCAACAACAAATGGAATATTAGTTAACTTGCTTGTTAAAAATAATAATAAATGGTTTACGGATCCATCTTGAATATTAGAAAATTTTCAGCTTAATATGATAAGATTTTGAAATAGACGTGTTTCACAAACATTCACTTTCAAAAGTAATGATAATAATAAAATATGATACTTTACTAATGACAGTGATAAAATTTACTTTTGAAAGTAGTGATGATAATGATAAAATATGATACTTTACTAATTATAGTGATAACATTTGGTTTTGAAAGTGATGCTAATGATAAAATATTATACTTTACTAATCATATGAAAAGATTTTCGAATGGACATGTTTCTCAAAAATTTATCTTTGAAAGTGATGATAATATTACAATATGACACTTTATTAATGATAGTGATAAAATTTACTTTTGAAAGTAATGATAATGATAAAATAAGATACTTTATTAATGATAGAGATAAAAAGGTTTATGAACATTTCTTATATATCTATCTCAACAAGTACCAATTTTACGCACGAACGTGTATAAATTAAGAAAAAACAATCATTTAGGAGCCTAGGAATTAATATTATATACTGATAGTACTTGTTAACATATATCAGTACCATATTAAATTAAAAATAAAAGAATTTAATTGGATATATTTTATTCGAATATTAAATAGATTTTCTGGAAACGATATCCTTTGTTTTTAATTAATTTTTTCGAAGAAATTTTATGCTTTATATAAGATGAAATTTCAAAAGAACTGGAAGCAAAAAGTTTTCCTTGCTTTTTCCAAACATACATTCATTGTTTCAATTTTATTATTCTGTATTGAAAAAAAATAATTAGTATTTTTTTAATGGGAGCAATCCTGAAAGTATGCTTTTTTATGAGTTTTAATTTCTATAACACTCACATATATCAATTGACCTTTAAATTTATTTTTCCTTTATATATATATATATATATATTGACATTTTTTTGCGACTACATCACATGACATATATTTTATTGTTTTCACTAAGAAATAGTTTATAATATATTACGAAAAGTTAATTCTATATTAGGAATAAGTGAAACTTAATGCTTATAATTTCTACGTTTAAGTAGAGTATAATGATGTTTTATAGTTATGCGTTGTACATGCGGAGTTAAAAACTTTCAATACATAAAACAATTCTGATAGACATCAAATAATAAAAGAATATTAAATTCAGCCAATGTCTTCTTATATAGAAATTTGAAAGAAAATATGATTAGAAAATTAGTCATCATAAATTTAAATAACCATCTAATAAAATGAAGAACGTATACTAAATATAAAAACAATCAAAATGCAATTAATATGATTAATAACACAGAAACAATTGTTATGTAATTAAGTGCAAAATGTATCTCTGAAAAATGTTGTAAATAAAGTATAAAATATAATTTATTGTATTTGAGCCTGGTAGAAAATTTATTCTGTTACGCAACAAATACGTCAGGAAAATTAAATTAACATGCATATAAATGATGTATAAGAGAAAAATTCAAATTCAGTATTTATAAAGAAAGAACCACTGTTAAAGATAGCAGATAATTATTCTCAACAGATTCTCTTCTTTTTATATTAACTATAAGAAATAGATAAAAAATTCTAATAATAGTTTGCAAATATACAGTATTTTAATACCAAATTTCTTATGCTTAAATATATTAATAAGTCATTTAATTCATGCAAAATAATTCTTAAAATAAATAAGAATAAGATATAAACAATACGTAATTATAATTACAGTTATTCTAATTTAAATAAATATTTTACCCTTTGGGATTTTAATTACGCAAATTTTGAAATAAGTTATAAAGCTTAATTATATTTGCCACATATTTTTTTATGCTTTTACACTATTCAAATGTTAATTTTAAATCAAACACACAAATTAAACAATTGAACATAAATCTTAATTGTGAAACATGTTGTCTTTTTTAGCATTAAACAAAAATAATATCTCATTAATTGAGTGAAAAGTGAGCTATAGGTATTTCTGAATTATTAATTTATATATTCTTCACAGTTTAAAGCATTTAATTTAAATTTAAACTATGTATTTAAATTTCTCTACAAAAAGAAAATGAAGAATTAGCCATAGTCTTCTTTAATGATACAAAATCTCAAAAGATTAGTTAAGTGTTTTCATGAAAACTTTTGAGTATAATTAAAAAATATATTTTGAAAAACCATAAAAATTTAAAATGGTTAATAAGAAATTTTAAGGCATGTTATGCGCAAATTAAAGTTTTAAAATTAAATCTAAAAATTTATGAAAAAACTTAATTAATGTTATAATTACAAATGAATTTTTTAAAAACTTAATTTTACAATTAAAAATCTTTTGACAAGCTCATTAACAATGTTTTTTAAATAATAGAATTATTTATTTTTAATGTAATCTTATGTATTTGAAACTTTATTAATCAATAGTTATAAAATTTAAGTTAGCTATCTTATTTTGATTAATTAAACATCAGTTAACATTTTTTATGAGAACCTTCATTTAAATAATAAAATTTGCACTAGCATTTAAATCTTGATAGAAATAACTTCTGTTGGTTAAACTTATTTTCTAGTTGGTGGTTAAGAATCCTTTGTCCTTCAGAATATATATATATATAACATAATATAAAGCAGTAAATACTATGTATGGAAATTTGATAGCAAATACAATGTCTATCAACAAATGTAATTAGTATAAATCAAAGAAGAAACTATACAATTTAATATCTAGAAGAACAAAATCAGGAGGACAAAATCAAGAAAAACAATGTAAATATAAATAAGAAAAAGGCATAGGGACCGTATCTTCATCAGGAAAGAGATGATCAACTATGCAAAGGATTGGAGATGGATTGCATAGTTGACCATCTCCCTCCTGATGAAGACGTGGTCTTTATACCTTTTCCCTAATTATATTTATATTATATTATATAGTTTTTCTTGATTTATCTTGATCTTCTAATTAATCTTACTTTATATATATGGATATAAAGAGAAAATTACTGTTGTTAACATATTATATACATAAAATTTGATGTTAAAATTGCTATCGAACTAGAGGTTTACATGACATACACCCAATTGTTACCCATAACGTCACAGCAGATATTAGACCTCTATATTATATAAAATGCATCCAAGTGAAGGTCTCTTAAGAGCTTTTAGACATTTATATAACTACCAGAATGCTAAACAAAAACCCAAAATTTTTTTAAAAAGATAAATTTCTGACATTCTTGTATCCAGCTTTTCCTTTGACACCACCAGTCTCCATCTGTCTCTATGCTACATTATTGGGGGAATCTAAAGTGATAATCTCTGTGTTGTTATTCTCTGTGCTAGCCAATGTTTGCTGTGATATCCAAACCTGAAACTTTCCAATGTCTTTATCAAATGTTTATGTATGAGAGATCATTGGATGATGCTGCAAACAACCCTATTTTGTGACTAATGATACTTGATGTGGAAGGAAGACTTCACAATATCTCAGAATTTTACAAGGAAGACTTCACAATATCTCTGTCACTCAAGCGTTTTTTCATGGGAAGACATTAATATATCGGATGCTGTTCAATGTGATCCTCAGAAACTCATCGATTCCATTTACGCATTATCCTGGTTGGAGTTTGACCAGTACGAATAGCATTTTGTTAAGAAACGATTATTCAAACTCTCGATTGGCATTGATTCTGCTTTTATAGAATTCAGACACTTAATGGAAAGCATTTCTTTTTCTTGTTCCAGGCATAACACTATATTTTGGGATAAATCTGACCTCACAAAGCGATTTGCGAATAAGACGTCCAATGTGCAATTTTTATTTAATGCAGTACTTCAGATGTCACTAGTTCGTTCTGCGTTGTTTGGAATATTACTAGATACAAATGACTAGAATATCAAAAATTGCTTAAATTTGCTAAATTAACAATAGAAAATAATATATTGTAAATAGTGTTAAATAAGATTAAATGTAAGTTTTATGACAGACTTTTACATCAGAAATTTCACTATCAGAACTCCGTCAACTAATTATCATTATGAAGCTGCATCCAAGACTATGAACATATATCACTAGTGGACTCGGTCTATATAAGTGAACGGAAAGCGGTTCTTTCAAGTAAAATAAATACAATAACCGTCTCTACTTGATTAGGAATTTGCTATACAATTTTATTAGTGCTATTTGAATATAAAATTGAATGATAAAAATACTAAGTAGGGTAATTGTTTCCCAAAAATGCACTGAATTTACCTCATCATTCAATATTCAATGAGCGAAAATGATTGAAAATGAAAATTAGAATTAATATTATATAGTCGAGTTAAATTATATGAATTTCAGGAAAATGAAAAAGAATACCAGAATTCAATTCAACGCGGAATTTCACTTTTTTCTACTAAAAAAACAATGAAATTATTTTATTTAGTATTACGTTAATATTTTTTATGGATTGAAAATAATAATTTAGTTTATTGTAATATACATTAATTGTCTTAAATAGTTGGCCAGCGCTCTCAGGTATATCGCTGGTTAAAATCTGACAGCACATTTTGTACCATACACTTTCCACTTTAAATTTTAGCCTGAACGCCTCATTTGTCATAAAAGCCATAAACGAACTATTAGATGTCCAAAGTTTGTATAAAACTTGCTTATCAATATGGAAACTTTTTTTTATGATATAAATGAGGCGTTTTAAGAAAATTCGCTTAATTTAAGATATCCATTTATAACCTATAAATACATATCTACAAAAAGAGTATAAGAAAGTTAGTAATTAATTTTATTGTTTGTTAAAATATTAAATTTTAATACACAAAACTTAATCAAAAACACGATATTAGAAAATTTTTAAGCTATAATATTCAATAACGCCAATTTACTTAGATTTTTGAATTATCGACAAGAAAACCGCTCTTAATATTTCATCAAGCACCTTAAACTTGTTTATCCTCAAATCACACCTCGAATAGATCAAGAGTTTGATGTTTAATTAAATTTAAGATTTTACAGGTTTGTTAATGTCATTTTATGCTCTTCGGTATTCTTTTCCTTCTATTTTTATACAGTTTGATTGATACCTTTTTATACAAAATAATAAAGTTAAATAATAGTATATATTTCTTAAGCAAAATAATATTTAAAAATTTTTTAAATCATAAGTGCTTACAGATAATGACTTCTTAACAATAGTTAAGTAAAAGCAAAAAATTATCTCTTAAAAGGTCCACTTAATACTATATATATATATATATATATATTCGATTTGATTCGAAATATGTAATTAGTGTCTTGTTTAAAAGCGAATTATGAATGAATCATCACTTTACACCGCAAATATATGAGTGCAAAATGTGTATTAAACATCCTTTTGAAACCGTGAAGAATTACAAGATATTCCCGATACATTTTTTACGTCAAAAAAATTTGGAATAAAATGAAATTAAGACTTGTATGAGTCAATATTTACAAAAAACGTGATTTCCTCAACTAATACTATAATTTTGAGATGTGAAAAGATTCTGAAGCAAAATTAACGAAAAATTTTTGGTTATACTGATTGTAATGAAAACTTTATTTTTATATTTATAAAGGTATATAAATTTAAAATATTGGTTATCCTTATATATCATTCCAAATTTGTTCAATATTTCAATCAAGATGACACCATGTAATGAGTTTTTGAATCTTGTATCTTCCTTTATAAATTTTAAATGAATTTCATAGCATTAAAGTTCTTTCCAATGATTTTTTTTTAATGCCGAAGAGGCACGGCTACAAAATATCGATATCAAGTTTCTTACTTAGAAAGTTTTGCTTCACTAATTAAATAATTCAAAGCCTCCGGAACACTAAAGTTCGTTGAGGAAAATGCATCAGAAACTAGTTTAGTCTAACAGATTTGAAAGTAATTTTTATATAAATTGCAAAACAACCGCGCATCTAATTAATGCTTTTTGAATTTGCTGCCTTATCTTATGTATGAAAAATTTATTTTTAATTAACATGGAAAATGTATGCAAGCAGATACCCTTGGGCGCATTTTCTTTGTTGTACTCTTCCTATTAAAAATCGTTTCATGTTCCAACAGATAAAAAAATTATAAGGGCAGGAAATTTGATTAAAATTAAAATGAGTATAACGTAAAATTAAATGTGTTTTCTTTAACTTTGGTATAATATTTTCTGATATATATATACAGAACATATTTTTCTTTCTGAAATTTTTTTAATGTAGTGTATATGCAGAAATATTTCTACAGAAGTTTTCCTTTTACTTTAGATACATATTAGCATTTCGTATCCTCGATTTCTGCTTAACAGTGATTCTTCAGTAAGATTCTGAAATCACTTTAAAATGAGGGCTTTATTTAAAGTAATGCTATATTTCAAGTATTTTGATTTTCAGAGTCACATTCACATTAATATTTGATAATTTTTTGTTTTAAAATGAATGTAAACTCAGATTCTTATTAATATTTGATTCTGTCTCATACTCAAACATTAACTAAAGAAACCGAGCCGTGACAGTTCATTTGAGGGAATGTCGTTCTCGGAACCCAAGGAAGTGAGTTCGATCCTGGGACCGGCTAAAGATCATCGTGTTCATTAACGGTGATTGGTGCGCGTTAAATACGTCATGGTTACAAAGTCCCCTAAGCTGCCGATCCAAATTAACACATCAGCGAATGGCACACCAAGATCTAGGGTCTATACTTGGTCTTACTTCGAAAAATAGAAAAAGCACAACTGGCTTGTAGTGCTGCCATCTAGTGCCATTTGAACGAGAGGAAATGAACTCTGCAGATTTGACAGGTGATGTGCGTGAGCTGGTAGTGCTGCCATCTAGTATCATTTGAACAAGGTAGAAATGAACTCTTCAGAATTGATATGGAGCTGTACTCTTTGTCAGGAGCAGTAAATGCCAGGACTCAACTTAACTGGATTTGGGGTTGGTACAAAATGCTATATAAATAGCAGCAGAGTTGTCTTAGTCCGATAATACTCAGAAATTATAATCATGTTAACTAAAATGTGTTAAATATAACTAATGTTATAGTTTAGTTACCTTTCACATAAAATAAAATTGAATTATCTCTCAAGTTCAAAAGGTGCCTGTATGGCCATAATCCAATAAATATTCATTCGTTTATATCATTCAAATGGTAGCATTATAGTGACATTTCTGTTAGTAATTCGTGGTTAAGTTTCGTGTTTCGAAGTTGACTTTAAAAATACAATGCATTTCATAGTTAGCTCTCCATCTATCAAATATATTCACTATCAAAATATATTCACTATCAAAATAGGAGCAATGGTGAAAACGTTTAACCTAATTTTCGCTCTTTTTCTCAGGTGAAATCAGTAATTGGTGAGCAATAATCCATTTGATTATATGTTAAATGTTTTTCCATTAAATAAAAAATAGTGCTAAAATTTCTCACATGGTGATTTCATAATTAAAACTATCCATTACTATAATTTTTCCCTCTATATTAAAAATATTATGTAAAATGCATTAATTAATGACCGTTATTAGTAATGTGGTTTGACAAATTTGAGTTAATTATATATTTTATTTTTTTATAATTACTATTTAAAAATTATACAATCCTTAATAATAAAACTAACTATTCTTTACATTGTAAGAATAAACAATTTTTAAATATAGTTAATATAGTTTTATTAGTGAGATATACTACACTTTACAGGATATTATTTAATATTTTAAAATAACAAAAAACGTTTAATGTATGTTATTTTTAAACCCCATTTTTAACAAAAAATGTGAAAATAATATTACAAGAAACTTTAAGGTAAGAAATAAGCTCTAACTTATTTTATTTTCATGTTTATGCACTAGATAATTACTTTAAATTAACCACTTTAAGTTTAATGTATTTATAAGTTACTGCTAATTGTCATAATTATCATATAATTACTTACAAATAAGAATGACGCAAATTAAATTTAAGTTTAGAGTTGTAACAAATCATTTTAGTGTATTGTCAAAAAAGCATTTGTTTTTACAAATCATAAATAAAGACATATTTTTTTTTTTTTTTTTTGCTTAAATCTCTATAGAAATCCTTCTTATATTCTTGTTTGCCATTGTTTCATTCTTCATTTTTTAAAAATATAAGTTGCTGTTGAGTTTTTTTATTTTTCTTATATGTCTTTTAGAGCATTGTGAATAAAAATTACAAGCGAAAAGTTATCTTTAGGAGGAAAAAAACAACAACTTCACCAACTTAATTACTTAATTAAATTTCAGAACATCATCGTTAGAAAAACTTCATAAGAACTTTTTTCCAAAGTAATAACACAAAAGCTCTTTAAGTGTTTTTGTCAAATACAAAGCAAACAGGCCTCATTTTTTTTCTTCTTGAAAAATTTAACCTTACGAGTAACAAAACCATCTCCGAAGCCTAAAATGGCGAATAAACTCAGCATATTCAGTAATCTTTGTTTCAAGTCTTAATAAAAAGTTGTTATAATGAGTTAATTATTTTAAATATTATTAAAAAGAGAAAAAACTTATTGTGTGTCAGATCAATTATTGTTCTTTCAATTAAGTCATAAGATTATTTTTCAAATTAGTTAAAATCTTCATGTAAGCCATGATAGTATATTAATTATGAACATTTTGGTTCGTGAAAATATATGGTAAATTTGCGATTAAATGTAACTTTGATTTGAAAAAATAAATGTGAATAGAAAATTTTTTATTAGCTGAAGGTATTTAATTTACGTTAATAGAGACATTGCGATACTTTTTTTTTATATTTTTTCTACGAGATAATTAACTGTTCGACTTCGCAACAGAAGATTTATCAAAAATTTTAATATACTTCAAACTGTTCAATTATTTTGAACTACATGCAAGCATAGTGTAAATAGTCCTATTAAAAAAAGCGTGTACAATTTAAAGGGATCAGTTAGATGTTAATTAACATTTTAATTCTTCTCATAGACAAGATGTGGAAATAAAGAAATGGCTTTATGCTTGATACAAGATGAGATTGCAGCACCAATAGGGGTAAAGATAGCTTCACCACTATTGAATGTGAAGTTAGTGGTAAATAGATAGCAAATAGATTCGAAAAAAATGCACCACTGTTTGCATTTAATGGTGATGAAACTATCTATACTAATTAAAAAAACAGTATTGTATTGAAATTTGGTGAGTAATCAGGAGTTTCCAGAGTTTTAAGTCTTTCGTAACTTGAAAGTTGTTCATTATTTATTTATAAAAGTTTTCTTGGGTGGTAATTTGGAAGGTTGAAATTAAAATTCTTTATAACATGCTTCAATTTGTTACGTTACCTGTAATATTGGTAATAATTACAGCTGACTATTATCAATGTGAATCAGAATAACATTGCAAAGTAAGCCCTAAAGTTCTCTACACAAAAAATACGGAGACAAATTAATGTAGAATGGAACGCAATTCTAAATACAAAATTCATAATGATGCAGTAAACATACTTTATTACCAACTCGTGGAGGTCGGTAAAATTGGAATGGGAACAGGGAGGACATGGTGACCATGACATATTTTACGTGCCCCAGTGGCCATTAGTGAACCCGACGGATCCTAGAATATGCCAGGATTAGAACTCACTACCTTCCAGTAACGACAACAATGCCCTAATCAACAAAGCTACCACGGTCTATATACTCAAAGCTATTGATTATACTCCAATGCACGACTTGTAAGATTAGACGGAAGAAATCCCAATGGATTCGCTTAAAAAATTCAGGTTAAATAAATTCAAAAAATTAACTCCAGCAGTTTGTTATCCACAGTTTGAAGAATTTGCGATTCTACTATAAAAACGTCAACCCAAGCTTCTCAACCCTAAAATCAATTAAAATTTAAAAACAACGGTGATAAAAATTAAAGCCAAGGAAAGATGATGAAAATTCTTTAGCACAAATGAGATTTTTCGAAAATTAGTTCACATAAATAGAGTTAATATCATGTCTTTTAATCATGCAATGAATTAATATCAAGTTCATAATCCTTATAATTGTGTCTATAGGATCATTTTAGGTATCTGCAGCAAATTCGTTAAATCGTCCATGTTAGAAGTTCGTAAAAGTGAGTGTCTAATTAAAATAATCTATATATATCTGATGTACAATAAATGTAAAACATTATCCTGATATATATCTAGAATTCTGTTCTTAGAAATGATGCTTGTTTGGATATCAACTGCATCAGTGATTGAGGAGTTTAAAAATTACCTTTAATTTAAAAATTCTGCAGCGTCGTGTCCATTTTTGTCATTTAGCCTATACATAAATTGAATACTCAGCAATAGCAAAACAGGGCATGTTTACTATACTAAGTATATACAGTTTTAATAAGGAAACCCTTCATACCCATTCTTGCAAAGCATTGTTCTTCTATTTAAGATTTGCTTTCTTGTGATTCTGACTTCCTTCAATATCCTCCATCTTTTCTGCAAACTCCCATTTTGAAATGCTTGGCTGCTATCCAAATAGTTAACGCTCTTGCCTTCGGTTCCACAGTTCGTGTGTTCGAATCCCACTTTAGGCTTGGATATTTGTAGTGCTTTGGAATCCACTTTAAACTTTAGGTGTCGGTTTAAGTAGCCCTTGTGTGCAAAATATTACTGTTAAGAGGCAAACAAACCAAGTCACTGTTAATATAACTGATAAACGCATAAAAATTCTTGCATAAAAAAGAAAACTAATCATACAAAACAATAAAATGCTTATAATGTTGCATCATGTTACAATAAAATGTATAATTTCGCTGAAGTACAAAGTTTTATTAAAAAATCAAATATATATATATATATATATATATATATATATATATATAT
>JAPDSC010113434.1:59160-70753 GCA_026290005.1 Latrodectus geometricus
ATTCTCATAGAAAAAACTTCACACTTGGGCTTATTTTCAGTATTATAAGCGAAAAAAAATTTACAAATTCCTAAAATTACATAATTATAATTTTAAGTAATAAAAACATATTATTTTTTAAAGTATTCCAAAAGGTTTGACAATTATCTAAGAAATTATAACAAGAATTTTCTTAAAAAACTTAAAACTGTAGTGATAAATTAATGAATGTGTGCGTGTTTCAACATTTCTTAAAAAATTTAATATGTTAACATTTTTATCTCCTTTAAAATTGTTTTTATTTAGACTTAATTACTTAATTAAAAGTCTGCAGAAGTTCATTAAAAAACAGGAAAATAACAAAGACACGTTTTTTATCATGCAACAGATTTATAAAAATTGCTTGTCATACATAATGTCTGGAATTCTGATTTTGAAAAATTATACCAAGTTTATATTTCGATAGAAACCATAAAACAGTCGTCGCCTTTGATACTGTAAAAAAATCATTATTTTTATTTTTCAATTTTTTGATGTTGAGAAATGAACTTTTTATAGAAAAAAACGTCACTCATTTTTTTTCTATAGTAAGGAAATGTTTACTTTAAGATTTATCATGTTTTTTACTATTATAAGAAATTTTATACAAACTAAAATTTACCTTTTAAGCAATTTTACACTTAGATTATTCTATTTTATTTGGGAATTGTAATTGTTAAAAAGAAACCGCCGTAATACTGCTGAAACTGTGAATAACTAGTTCTACTACATTAAAATTAAACATATGAACATAAATTAAGATATACATAAATTTAGATACTTTTTAATGAAAATTTAGACAGTTACAATTCATTATATCCCGGTGCGATAATCATTTAATACCTCTGGAGATGTTAGGAGCCAGGCCTTGGGTCTTCTCTGGCTTCCTATCTCTAAATTGAAAAATCTAGATGGTGCTGCCCTCTATGAACCAAAGTCGTACTGCCACAATCCTTTAATGCTCTATTAAAAAAAACGCAAGATGTCTTGACGTTCTGACTTCATTCGCCCAGTCCCTGACCGGGCGAACTTCCCTTAGTGCAAAGCATGCTAATGCTTATTAAAACTGCTGCACTAAAAAAGACAATTTTATTAATTTTTTAAATGCATTCCTAAACGTTAGTACATCTAATTGATACTCCTATAGAAATGTCATCATCTATCTGTTTGGTGATCAGAAAATGAGTGGTAGAATTCAATCACAGGGATCTAAAACTGGGCAAATGAAGTCAGAAAGAGCGTCTTCAGTTTTTGAACAGATCACCCCCATAGGAAGGTGGAAGTACGATTTTGGCTCAGAGATGGCATCACTATCTGGGTCTTCCAATTTAGAGTATGAAAAAAGAAGAGACCTATGGCCTGGCTCTAAGTACCTCCAGATGTATTAATTGGGAATATGAAGGATAATGCGACCATGGCATATTTTACGTGTCCCAATCGCTATTATTGAATCGATGGATCTTTGGCTAAGCTGGGATTCGAACTCATTACCTTCCAGTAACGAGAATGATGCTCTAACTAACCAGGCCTCCATGGCCCGTAAAAGTTGATGCATCAGGTGATCCTGATGGACCAATAGTGGAACAAAGTTCCTATCCTGTTCAAGACTATACGCTGTTGTCTTACATTGGATTGGATATATATAATGATGCATTAACATGTAAAAACACAGTATTAATGAGACCTCGAAGACAGAGCGTAATTACGAGCTTTAGAATATTAGCAATGTGATGGCTGGCCCTTAACTTTAGTTTAAAATTTTGTATCATTTTAGAGAATAAATAAGGAAATTTATGAAATTGTTGTTGAGTACTGCAAATTAAATTACTTCGTGATATTATTTTCAAACAAGCACTGTAATTTTTTTTATAAAATTGTTAGAACTCAAATAAGTAAAAATACATGATAGATTTTAAAATGCAAAGTTTAAAAAAATCTAAAATAAATTAATTTATGGTAAAAGTATGATTACTTAACTAACTAAAATACACTACTGGCCATTAAGATTGCTACACCAGGAAGAAATGCAGATAACAAATGATATTTATTGGACAAATATATTATACTAGAAATAACAAGTGATTAAATTTTCAAAGAATTTGGCTGGATAGATCCTGAGAAATCAGTGCCCAGAACAACCACCTCTGGCTGTAATAACAGCAGTTATACGCCTGGCCATTAAGTCAAACAGAGATTGGATTGCATGTACAGATACAGATGCCCATGCAGCTTCAACACGATGCCACTGTTCATCAACCGTTGTGACTGGCGTTTGGTGACGAGCCAGTCGCTCGGCAACTATTGACCAGACGTTTTCTATTGGTGAAAGATCTGGAGAACGTGCAGGCCAGGGCAACAGCCGAACATGTTCCGTATCAAGGAAGGTCCGTACAATACCGGCAACATGCGGTCAGGCATTATCCTGCTGAAACGTAGGGTTTCACAGGGCTCGAATAAAGGGTAGAGCCATGGGTCGTAACACACCAGAAATGTAACGTGCACAGTTCAAAGCACCGTCAATGTGAACAAGAGGTGATCGAGACGTGTATCCAATGGCACCCCATACCATCACGCCAGGTGATGGGCCAGTATGACGATGACGAATGCACGCTGCCAGTGTGCGTTCACCACGATGCCGCCAAACACGGATGCGACCATCATGATGCTGTACACAGAACCTGGATTCATCTGAAAAGATGACGTCTCGCCATTCGTGCGCCCAAGTTCGTCGTTGATCACACCATTGAAGGCGCTCTTGTCTATGACGCATCGTCAAGGGAAGCTGCAGCCATAGTCTCCGAGCTGAGAGTCCATGCTGCTGCAAATGTCATCGAACTATTCGTGCAGACACTTGTTGTCTTCCAAACGACCCCGTTTCTTGACTCACGGCTCGTGACGTGGTTGCATGATCCATTACAGCCATGCGGATAATATGCCTGTCTTGTGTACTGCTAGTGATAGGTGGCCTTTGAGATCCCGCATGGCGTTCCGTATTAACGTCCTGAACCCATCGATTCCATATTCTGCTAACAGTCATTGGGTCTCGACCGACGCGAGCAGCAATACTGCGCTAAGATAAACCGCAATCCCGGTACGCTACAATTCAACCTTTATCAAAGTCAGAAACGTGCTGGTACGCATTTCTCCTTCTTATACGAGGCATCACAACAACTTTTCACCAGGCAACAACGTTCAAACGCAATTTGTGTATGAGGAACCGGCTGAACAATTTCCTCATTTAAACACAATGAAGGTGTCGCTACTGGCACCTGCTTTGTCTGAATATGCTGAAAAGCTAATCATTTGCATATCACAGCATCTTCTTCCTTTCGTATAAATTTCACGTCTATAGTATGTCGCCTTCTTGGTGTAGCAATTTTAATGGCCAGTAGTGTACAAGTAACTTAAAAAAAATATCTGATTACGTTTAAAAGCAAATTTCAGATGATTATCAAATTTGGTCTTCATTTCGTTATTTGATGGATTCCCCATCACACTAAGCAATTACACATTAAATTATTTGCATTCTCACTTTTAGTTCATTAGTTTGTAAGTTCGATTACCAGATCAGGCTGCTTATGCTTGTAGTGATACTTGATCTACATCAAATTGTATGTTCTTATTTTGTTAAAAATGACTGCAATAACTCAAAAAAAAAAAAAACCTGAAAACTTGTTTAACATTTATAAACAAACTATAGTGTTCACGATAACTATAGATTCAATGGCCAAAAGTAACAAAGAGAGACATAAATTTAATTTTAAGGCAATGAATTTTGAGTAGATTAACTTTGTGGACTATAATTTAATGATTTGTGTTTTCGCTATTTATTTTATAATTTAAATGTATTTTAAACTGAACCAATAAATTCATTGATGACAACAATTTCATAAAGAACCGATTTCTCATTTCTACAATTCACTCTTATGATTTTTAAATTACATTCTTCTACACCATTCTCCATCTAAACTCTGCATTTTATTTTTCTATTTTCTACTTAATTTCTAAATTTCATATAAACCTAAAATAATCTTTTTCAATAATTTGGCCAATCTTTGTATCAAGTTCTAAGCATCCACGTTTCTTCGGTGAATTACTGCTAAAGAAATACCAGGATAAATCAGACGAAAGTACAAGGATAGATCTGCAACAGAGATTGTCGCAGGGACAATTGGACCGGGGGCTTACAAGCTGATATGTTGTACTCTTGGGAAGATATCTAGATACTCGTAGGGTGACTCATATATTAGCGATGCCCTTTCTTTCCAATGAGTGTTTTAAAAAAAGTTACAGACACAACGATCCGATGCATTCTTCCTATTCTTTTTCTTACAATCTTCTCTTTTTTGTTGTTTAGATTTATGTGTATCTTGAGGTGAGTGAGAAATTTGCACTGTTTTCCTTATTACCTTTGTCATTATTCTTTCTCTTTGATATACTGTCATTAATTGTATTGGAAAAAGTAATCCATTATTTTTTTGGTAGAAAGCTTCAGTAATCGATGTCTTATAACGCATTGATCAAGCAATTTCAAATTTATGCTCCTTGAGAAGGTGACATTTCGCTCTAAATTTTTTTTCGCTCCTTTTTGTTTGGTTCATTTATCTATGAGTTAAAGTGTTAAAAGTGGAATACGACATAGAGAAAATTCATCATATGTTATATTTTTTCTTTGATGAAGCTAAGAATATAAGATATCTAGATATATAATATCTAGATGATTCCGCAATAGTAAATGGTCTTGATACTGTGATAGCCAGTTAATTGCAATTTTGGCATCGTCGATTCAGTTCATGTGTTTTTGATATTAAAGATGCACTCACACGGGTACATAGTCGTCAAAATTACAAAAGATTATCGGAAATTATCTCTTGTTAGCAATCGCAGCATCGCCCAAAACCTAAAGATCGCCCTTAAAATAGTTTAAAATCTTACATGCTAAGCGAATCTGAAACAAGTTACATAAAGTTCACGTAAAAATGATGGATTTATTTTTCTTCAAAATAATATACACTATTCTGATATCATTTAAATGAAAACTTTTGCATATAAATCAAAATATGTCGAGCATAAAATTCATAACTTAGCTCTTTCAGAATATAGAGATAGTATAAATTTTAGCGATAGTTGTTTATATAATTAGTAAAAAGCATCTATCCTTACCACATTTTGTGTTTTGAAACATTTTTTACATAGGATAAATTGATATTTCATAAGTCAAAACTCTTCTTTTTGAATAAAAACCATGGTCTCATTTTAAAATTATTTTCGAAAACGTTTGTTCTATTAAAAGTATTTATGATAAGTTGAAATTTAAAAAGTAAACAGAAAAATTAAATAGGTTTCTTTAGTTAGTAGCTTTGAATTTTTTCTTTAATTTTGATTTCTTGCGGCATATTTATATAAATCATAATATTTTTTATTTGTACATGTATACTTGCATATATATGTATGATTATACTGTCAAACTTATAATTTTTGTATTTATTTATTTTGCATTATCCTTATAATATTTCTGATTACATTTAAATGGTCTTGCCTTTTTGCTTTGTTATATATGTTCCAAATATTAAACTATTAAACCTATCTTCCATTATATATATATATATATATATATATATATATATATATATATATATCAGCAAATAAATTTTATATCTTTGATTAAAGGATTTCTAAACTACAGCATTATATTATTGATATTTTTAGAAATTATATAAAAGAAATGGTCATTTAAAGAAAGGGGTTTTTAGATATTATATCATATTTATATGGATATCAATGTAAAAATGCTTAAGGAAATGCATTTCTTGTGTACTGCTGTAACTGCTTCGAATTTATTATAATTTTTAATGAATGCTTTATTTTATCATCGATATTATTTTAATATTTATCTTTTACAAATTCCCAATAAATAAAAACATATCTGATTGCATATTCTCTGTAAAGAAAGTAACTTAGATATTACCATAAAATAAACAATCTGCTCTTTGAATAAATCATGAAGCTAAAATACTAATTCCTAATATTAAGAAAATGTAAAGGAAAATTCAATAGTTATAGAGACTTGCTTACCTACATAAACCAAGAAATTTTATTTAAAAATATAAGGAAAGTTTCTTTATTCATATAAAAGTGCGCAATTCATTAAACATACTGTAATTATTTTTTCTTTTGTTCAACTTTACATATCACTTTAATCAGAGGATTAACATGAAACAATTCCTGCACATTTGGAATTTCATGTTATTGATATCAGAAGCTTCATTATAGTATTTTTATGCATACTTATTCGCTTAGATGCGTTTCTTCATTAAACTTTCATGAAATTTATTAAAAGGTTAAGCGGATGTATGTAGTTAAAAATTTCAACATTCAACTAAATTTAGAATAAATAAAGATTACACAGATTTATATTTGGAATTATTTTCTAAACACAAGATCGTGTGCAATGATAAATTCATCAAAGAATAAGTGTTATGAATACAAATTTTCCTTTCGAAATATATCCATGCACGATATCTGCATACCTATGAAGATCAGTTCCATTTGACTCCATGGAAATGATAGCTAAATTCTTATAGTTCCAAGCATGCATTCTGACAGAAGTGCATACGGACGACAAAAAGTCAAACAACTAAACGAATAACACACTCTTATTCAATCTGCTCTAATACTTGTTCTTTAAATTTTAAAGAAATTTTAAAGATTACTAAAATTTTAAAGAATAGGGTAACATATTAGTGCAATTTAGCGTAAATGGTTAAGTACTAAAGAAATCTTGCTAAATATTTTTTAATTTCTGCTTTAATAATCAAGCATAGATAAAAGCTGAATATCAAACAGAATAACATTTCTGTAGTGGAATCACTATTTTGTTTCTATCGCCTTACAAAAAAATATTCACTTTTGAAATTTAAAGATGTATCTAATCCATGCATATATTCAAAATATCTACCATTACGATGTGAAACACTTTATTATCTTACTTAAGGTAATAAATAACATCAAATCTAAAGTTTTTGTATCTCAAATGAAGTCTCATGGCTGAATACATGTATTTATGTGAGTGAGTAACTCAAATAGAAAAATGAAAATACCTTTATTCTACTTGGAAGAAAAAAAATTATCGTAAGGCAACAAACTAGCCAAACCAAACCTTGGTGTAGTTGATTATAAGAAACTGAATTTTAGGTTAATTTCTACGTATCTACTTATACCTACAGACGCAACTTAAATCCATCTACCTTTTGAAGATATTGTAAGTTGTGAAATTAACTTACAATTTATTCAAAAGGTAGTAGGAGATGACATCCTCCTACCTAAAATATGCCAACAAAAAGATGTTTAATTTTATCGAATGTTTATAGCTTCCAAGCACCACCGTTTTCGCCAAAAACTTGGTATCGTACTAGTAACCATTCGGATACCAGAACAATGCTTACAAGATGCTAAAACCTAGCAATCATTTAATTTAATTACCATTGACAGTTAAAAATTTGCGCGATAACTAATAATGAGTGTTTAAGTATAATAGGTGTTAAGCAACTAAGAATCATAATTATTTAAGAATGAGAAATATTGCTCGTGTGAACGTAGCATGTTTCAAGTAGTCTTCTGGTGTAATAAGCATTTGTTGACAGAGTCAACTGAATTTTGTTCAAACTTTTGCGGGGAAATAAGTGGTTTCAATCTGAAGAAATATTACTAATAATAAAGAGAGACAGAAACGTCTCGCAAAAAACTAGTTACTTACCTGTAACTATAACTGTTGTTGAAATTTTTACCAAAGCAAGTGAAGAAAGCTTATCTCCGTTTTTCTGTTTATATTCCCATTTTATATTGCTGTAAAGAATATTTCAAAATAAAAATTAATGCGCAAACGACGCTACAACTCCATGTGAGTTTGATACATCAAGTCTGATGCAAATTGAGTTTTATTTCAATTTTTAAGATTGTTTTTAAATGAATGGTGTAAAAGCAATGATTCAAAATGTTAAACGAAATGAAAAAACAGGATATTCCCTTGTATATATTTATTTGAAGAAACATTAATTATTTTTGCTTATTAAAAACAAATGCAGTATCAAATGTGAACAAATTTACTTTGAATTTAATCAGATATCCATAAGGAACAAGTACACAGACACTTATAAACTTCCTCCCTTTTACTTGACCACCAGATATTGATAGCTCTGTACATCGCAAACTTTTGTATCAAATCCGAAACTCGGGTATCTTTTTAGGTAAACTGCCGTCGGAGATTCACTTGGATAAATTGTCAGAGTCTAAGGAAGAACTATCCATGCAAACATTGCCGTGGCTACAATTGCACCAGAGGCTTACACTCTGACATTTAGGGTTCCTCCGGGGATATCTGGACACTTGGAGAATGGCCCATACATCAGTAATCCTTTTTATACCCTGTGGGGGAGGGAGCAAGGAAAGTCTGTTGCAGTCTGAGGTTATTTAGTTTTTCATGACTTGTGTTGGGGATTTTTCTCTTTAAGTATTATCACACTTACATAAAGAAAATAGGTATTCATCTTAAAATATAAGAGGGAAAATAGAATATAATACCTAGTGAGTTTTCTTTTTCTTTTTAATTAATCGTATATTAATATAAATAATATAAATTACATTTCTCTAAGATATAATTAAATATAATTATGATACAAATATAATAATCGTGAATTAAGTTTCTTGCGTTCAGATTTCGTTTTAAAATATTTCTAACAGAATTTTCTTTTGCTTATTAAGAATCCGAATTTCATAAGATTAAAGTGATTGATATATAAAGTGATTTGCACAAAAATTTATAATAAACTTAAATGTAACATGCTTCTTTAAAAAAAATTCTTGGTACAAACGGACTCAAAAATATGTGAGAATCCAACTGAGAGTTAACTTAAAATAAGCAAAAGCAAAACTTTATTGATATCGTTTTGATACTTTTTTATTGTTTCTAATGGCAGAATCTAATTGAGTAATTAACCCATTTGCTGCAACAAGGCCTCAAACTGCAACTCATTTTATAGTTTCCAGGTGGGCACCTCTCACCCAAGTCATATAGCCAAACCATCATAGCAAAACCTAACCTAAATATATATTTGTTTGATTAAGATGTTTAATTGAAATGCATTATTTAATTTGTTAAATCAGGATGATTTTTGTATTCAACAAATGATTCTGCATAATGTACTACACGTAGTTCTTGCTTAACGTATAAGAGTTAGTGAGAATCTCTTTTGAATACATGTTGCTGTAATACATTCAAGAATGCTCCTCATAAATAGTAAATCATATTCAAATGTATCACTTAAGGAAACTATCACTTTTGATTAATATACTAGCACACAATTTGATTAATGTACTAGCATCCACCCTATCTAGTGGTCAGCGTGCCTGACTGCGGATAGGGAGGTCCTGGATTCGAACCCCGGTTCGTTCATAGATGCATTTCTCTTTCTCTCTCTCCTGACTTTGTCCTTTCCTTCCGTGAATGGTTGCCTACCCTATAAACGTGCACCTATGATATGTGTGCACTGAAGAAGTCGAACTCCACACCACACATTTCGAAAAGTGGAACAGCGCACACCACTCTTGACAAAAAAAAAATGCCAGTAAAAACAGAAACTAATTTTTAATAGTATGATATTCATTAAAAATATTTCTAAGTCTTAATGGTATTTTAGTTAAATGCAGTTGAATTAAAATTGATGCACACACAAGTTGTCAAAAAACTTCTGAAGCAGAGACATATATCAGAAGTAAAATAATCTCACTAGAATATTAAAAGTAAATAAAAATGTTATAAGATTACGAAGAAATTACACATTTGCGTTAAATATAATTTTCAAAGTATATGGGCGTATGATCGAATTACTTACGAACAAGATATATGTTCGAATTCTATAGAAAATAGCTACCAGAAAGTAATCCGCCGCATACCAATTACCAGCGTAGGGAATAAAGCCCATTTTCTAGGGCTAAATCACTGGATAATCCCTTTTACTGGGACATTTCTCTTTGAAGAGCAAGAAATCTCAATCTGAGATAGCGTGTAATTTTCGTTTCGGTTCCTCATTCGTAGCAAAATGAAACGGAAGAAGATAAAAGCCCCTTTTCCAGGGAAAAAACTTTCGAATTTGCTGGTAAGAATGAAATCTCATTTCTCTTAAAATTACTTTTCCGTTACTTCGGGTACGTTCAGATGGGTAGTTTATTTTGCAAAAGGCGAGAGATTTCGCAGACGACTTTTTTTTTCTGTTGTTGTTGCTGTTCCACGCTTCCGTTTCTTCAATCGAAGCGTATATCGAACTGCGCTGATTCTTTCATCGATATCGGTGTTAAAGTAAACACAACCAGCGAAAGGCATCATGGGATTTTGGAATTCGGAAATGAGTGCGATGCGCAAATTACCTGTAACTTGTTTTCGAGAAAAAATATTGCTATCGATATTTGGTTCGAAAATAGGGAATTTTTTTTTCTATCCAATGAGATATGTTCATCTCAAATGAATTCTTTGAGAAAACACCTTTTATAATTTTTCTTAAAAAAATCGTTTTAACTCGAAAGATAAGTGAAATCAATCTTCGAAAATAAGGAACTATTTATTTTGTGATTGATATTAAACGGTGCAGCAAAAAATGTTTTATGTTTATTTTCGTTTAAAATTTTTTTTCTATGTTACGTTTCATGAAATTGATTTTTCTTTTTATCAAAATATTTGGCATTAAAAGTATTTTGAATATGTTTTATGCCACATTTCTCAGGCATATGTTGATTGATTTCTGAATTAAAACCAATTTCCCGTCTTCGAAAAAAGGAATTAAATTAAATCGCTTAGTAGAAAACTAACTCTAAAGTACTTGAATACTAAATAGAAAATTGTTTCGAACATTTATTTAATAAAATAAATTCTTCAGGTCTTATTGCACTGTTCGCACCGATTTTCTTGCCAAAATTACCCGAAATTAACGAACAAAAGCATAGTTCCACATTTTAGAATAACAAAAAGAAAGTGACGCGAGAATTTTGAGCAATCGAAACCGGACAACCGAAAAAAAGAAGTTCGTACCAAATTTAGCCCCGATTAATTAAAGACACGTTAGCTAAGTGCGAGGTGCAGGAAATTCTAGAATGGAATAAAATTAAAAGCGCGGTGTCTTGTAGCCAGGAAAAAGGATTTCCTTTTAAGAAAACATACCTTGCTGATTGTTGTGCTTAATTAACAGGCTAGTGGTCACTTCTGTTACCATAGCATTAAGAAATGGCGTGATGTTTTCTTCACTGCAAGCTGAAACTGCACGATTGAATGTAGACATAATTACCACTTCCCTGACTTGGCACGAGGCTGAGTTTAAAAGGGTGTATTATTCATTAGGAATTAGACTTCAAGCTCTTTTTATTTTCTGGAGGTGAATTTAATGAGAAATCTCCTGAATGAATGGTGATATTTTGATTTTTCTTTTAGGTTGTTGGAGTTTTATGTCCGGATATTAACATAATTTCTGAATTAGATACGGTTGTAGTTACTATTTATGAGAGTGATAACTGTATATAAGTTTTTTTT
>JAPDSC010113434.1:75753-93108 GCA_026290005.1 Latrodectus geometricus
ATATATATATATATATATATATATATATATATATATATATATATTAGTTTGGGGAAAAAGTAATCCATTATTTTTTCGGTAGACGTCTGAAGTGATCGCTATCTCGTGAGGTATCTATCAAACAATTTCAGATTTATGCTCGTTGGAAAGGTGACATTTGACACTAAAATATCCTCTTGCGGTTTTTTGTTTGATTCATTCAGTTACGAGTACAAGGTTTTAAAAATGAAAGACAACAAACAGAA
The DNA here is from genome assembly GCA_026290005.1 of Latrodectus geometricus. NCBI lineage: Eukaryota > Metazoa > Arthropoda > Arachnida > Araneae > Theridiidae > Latrodectus > Latrodectus geometricus. The sequence continues at coordinate 75,999 of JAPDSC010113434.1, forward strand.
AATTCGATACATTTTCGGTTTTCTCTTGAAACGGCGAAAAAGATAGCCGGGTGGCTAAAATTGTGAAAGGTGTTTATCGTCCTATATAATACTGTAACAACCAGTTACGTACAATTTTTGTTTCGTCGATTCCGCTCGGGTATTTTTGATGTTAGAGATGCACCTCACGTCTGGATACAGCATCGTCGAAAATATCTATAAAATATCAAAAATAATCGAAGTTAACCGCCTGTCAGCAGTCGTAACGCGCAAGACCTAAAAATCTACATGAAAGCTGTTTTAAACCTTTTTACAAAGTGAATCCAAAAGAAGTTACATAAAGTTCACGTAAAAATAATGGATTTCTTTTTCCCCAACCTAATATATAGATAGATAGATATGTGTATATATAGTATTTGAAGTAAATTAATGTTTTCTGTTTGACACTAGCAATAAAAATATGAAATTTTATCCAGTATAAAAAGTGATTTAATCCCTTCTTTTGTCTTGATCACATACATCAAAAGCTTTCTTTTTTCATTTAATTTTAAAGTTTTTGACATCTCAGGGCTTAAGTTTTTTATTTTATTTTCATAAACTGCTAAAATATTATTCAAATTCAGTAAGTGCTACAGTTTTTGAAACGGAAAACTGAAAACGAAAAAAAAAAATTACTACCCAATATTTTCTTTTTTTTTTTTTTGGAGCAAGAGGAAGAAAAATTAAGAGAAAAAACTACAAGAAAATACTCCGCAAAAGGTCTTTGCTTCCCTTTTTGCCTTTCCTGAATTCCGTTCCATTTTGTACAAAAAGTTGGAAATTCTTAGAGAGAAAGGGAGAAATAAAGAAAGAAATATATAGGGAAATAAAAAAAGGGAAAAATATAAAAGCGAGAGGGGAAAAAAAAAGTAGTGGACAAAAAGTGTGCGGAACAGAAGCAGAAGGAAAAAAAGTAGGGAAAAGAATCCGGTTAAGAGGCGTCTAACATTAGGGTCATCATCATCATCATCATCAAGAGCATCTTCCTGATAGAACGAAGGATTGCAAGAGGCAGAGAAAGAGAGAAAGGAGAGAAATACACCATCTGGAAGGGGATATATATTATTTTTTTCCCTTTTTTCCCCATCGCCGTGATTGGAAGGTATCCTTGAAAAAGTGGTTGGACCTGTTTAAGGCTATGGATCTTGGTAATGCATCGTTTCGCCATTGTTATCGGTCTTACCTTACTTTTTATCCCCTTTTCTCAAGAGGTATATATAGCTAGTAGTTCGGACTATTAATATGAGTTAACACCTGATGTATGGGACCGCTGCGAATTAAAAAAAAAATCTAAGATTTACGGCTATGAAAGCTCCCATGAAATAATAGAGAAGGATATTTTTCTATTTGATGTATCGGTTGATAATAAAATACACAGGATATCATGAAGAGAGAAAAAAAAGGAAGATGTATTGTGTACTTAAAGTAACTTTCAATCTAGTAATGCACTCGTTCAAAATATATCTACAATTTCCTAATATGGTTACATCTATATCTATAAAAGAAAAGACTTAGGTACATTGATATCAAGTCATGAAAAGTTTATAATTCATAAATAAAAGCATTAATAATTAGGTATAAATATATAGGACAAAATAAATTAATTTAAATTCAATTTATTACTATTTTGTGTATTGTGTATTTGTGCTACTATCCTGGCCATCTATTATTGTTGACAAAATTACTGTAACTAACGATATCTTAATTTTAATAATAATTCAAGTGATGTGACTGAAATTTGAATAATCAACCTCTTCTTCAAATATCTAAACTACATTATTAATGGAGGAACGGTAAATACTTAATGTACATAGACCATTTCCGTCCAACAATCTTTTTCAAAGTCTGGTATCGAAATATCTACCATTTAAATACATTGCACACTATTATCTTTCCTATTTAAATATAGAATTAAAATTGATAAAATAAGTTTTTGCTTTACGAGAAATCACCAAGGTCCCATTAGATATTTTAACATAAAATATAATTTAGATGCATTCACAATTAATACAATGATTCATATTAGGTTAAGGAAAAGAAAATCTATTATTTGCACGTGAAATTTACGCAATTTGTTTCTAATTCACTTAGCATAAATTGTTTAAAATGCTTTAAGGTCTATCTTTAGCTTCTGGGCGATGCTACGACTGCTAACAAGTGATCAGCTTCAATCATTTTTGATATTGTATTGAAACTTTAGACGACGGTCTACTCATGTGGGGTGCATCTTTAGCATCAAAAATACCAAATATACAAAAAATACTGAATTGACTATACCAAAATTCCATGTAACTAGTTGTTACAGTAGAGGGGTCATAAACACCAATCACAATTTTAATCGCTTAACTTGTATTTTTATCATTATTAAAGAAAAATTGTGAAATATTCCATATTTCTCCTTTGTTGAATTCCACTTTTAACACTCTTTGAGTCATAAATGAATGGGCAAAACAAAAAAAAAGCAGAATTTTTTAATGCGAAATATCACCTTCCCAATGAGCATAAATCTGAAATTGCTTGATCGATACTTTATGCGATATCGATCACTCCAATGTTCCACAGAAAAAATATTGGATTAATTTTCCACAAATTCATATTCTTAGTCTGCCACCCACCCTGTCGGGTGGTTAGAGTACCTGACTACGGATGTTGAGGACCTGGGTTTGAATCCTGGCTTGGGCATGGATGTACTTCCTCCTTCTCTCTCTGTGTTTCTTGTCCTTTCCTCAGATGATGGATGAAAGTGGCCCACCCTGTAAACGGGTTTGTGGTGGTGTGGCGTGGGCGATGCTACTCGTACCTCCATGACTTGGTTCACAGGTGCCTACCGGGTAACGATAAAAGGAGCAGCAGTTTCCGGCCTTGTTGGGGCAAATGGGTTAATTACTCAAGGGTGCCCTCCATTAGAAACAAAAAAAATATTCTTAGTCTTATATTTAGATCAGTTCCAATGAAAGTAAATTGGTATTGAGCAAAGATTCTGGTATTCACAAAGGCCAAAATTACTTGGCTAGTGCTAGTTTTTGAATAGCCGATGAACTATTCAAAAACTGACACCAGACAAGCAAATGTTTTGAATGACGATCTGATCTCATTTGTGAGTATAATTAACTGTTAGTTATCTCGCATAGTCTGTCTACGTTTTAATTTTAGATGGAAGGCGCTGATGTTGATCCTAACTGTGAATTTCAGGGTATTTGATTTAAATAATATCATTTAAAATATTCTTAGACCGACTATCATTTATTATGCATTTTGCACAACGTTATATTCATTATCTTAATTCATTTCTGTTTAATAGTCACTTCTGAAAACCATTTTTAATTTAGTTGTCATATATTTATACAGTAGAATTAAGCAAATGTGATTTAAACTTTTATTAGAGTCATCTTCTACCACATGCATTAATACTGACAGTGATTTGGAATACTCTTTAAACAGTAAGCTCTCAAAAGTATAAATTGTGAGCAGTATAAATTATGAATGGTATAAAATGTCTCATCGTAGAACTATAAAACGACGTGAGCTACAATTGTGTTGAATTATTAACATGTTAATGACTACAACCACTCAACTCTTCTCAATTTTGATCCTAATCAAATAACATGTGTGCACTTGAATAGGCATGCTCCTTTCCAAGTCAAAACACATCAGCGGAAGTTTATTATAACAATATTTGGATAGAGAAAATACTCTTAACACATTTGTTTTGATTTAACAATTTCAAATTAAAAAATATTGATTTCTCTGCATTCTATCACTCGCAGCTAAAGGCTTCCACCCCTTAAAGAAACAGGTGGTCATCCTTTTCAAGTATTGTCTATAGACAACAATATTTGAACTATTTTAAGGACAGACCTAATACCTCTTAGCTACTTATTAGTAATCTCATTTACCAGCTAAAATATAGCAAAGATGTTAGTCAAAAGCGGACGCAAATAGGCAAAATGTATCTTTTAGTGTGTTAAGACTCACATCTCTTTGATTATTATTGAATAAACAAATAAATTTAGCTATTATCATCGATAGAATTCTATCAATTATGTCAATAATGCAATGAATTGTCATCACAAATTACCGATCCTTTAGTATGGAATAGCACTGTGGCAAATTTGCAGTACTTTTGGTATATGAATAGCAAATCAATTCAACTACCATAGTTACTGATATTGCTGTTGATTTCACCCGTTGACATTTTTTACTTTGTTTAAATAAAACGATCTGAAAAAATAACTATATATCAGAAAGGAAATGATGAATACTACTCTCTAAATATGCTATAAAAGACGCAGTTTTGGATATGGTATTCTTCTACGATAATCAAGATTATGTCCTACACTTAATAACTCTATAGTAACTTATCGTATTTTTAACAAGAGGACTCCATATAAATTTCGTAATCATAGTTACAAACTTTGTTGTTGATTAATCTTGTTGCATTTAACTATTAGTTATGGTGAAGTAAATAGTATCTTATATTAGATACAAAATGACAAGACTTTTCTTATTAGTCAGGTTTATAAAAGTGATTCTTTTGTGATGATACTGTAGTAAATTCCTTATGGGACATCTAAAGATATCTTAACAAATGTATATTAGCTTAATACAAACTAGTCATACTTTTGGCAGATAAACTGCAACTATAATTTAATTACCATGGTTACAACTCCTAAGGTTATGGGCTTTCGAATGTTAAATTAAAATAAATTCTCTTGAATTCAAAGAAATAGCTATGTCTTATATTAGGAATGACGGATATTTTACTCTCTACCTTTCTTCCTGAAACATCTATATTAAGAATTTGTCCTTGACAAACATCTATATTAGGATATCTTACACATTAGGAATGTTGAATATTTTAGCCTTCTTCATTAAACATCTGTATTAGGAATGTTTTATGATAGATGTCTATAGTATGAAATCTTATGTTTGGAATGTTGGGTGTTTTACTTTAGCCTTGCTCACAAAACATCTATATTAGGAATGTTGGATGTTTTACTTTAGCCTTCTTCATAAAACATCTATATTAGGAATGTCTCCTTGATAAATGTTTATATTAGGATATCTTACATTAGAAATGTTGAATAATTTAGTCTTCTTCATTAAAAATCTGTATTAGGAATGTTTTTTTGATAGACATCTATAGTAGGAAATCTTATGTTAGGAATGTTGGATGTTTTACTTTAGCCTTGTTCTTAAAACATCTATATTAGAAATGTCTCCGTGATAAACATCTATATCAGGAATGTTGGATATTTTACTTTGGCCTTCCTTGATAAAACATGGTCACAATGAATGTGGCTATGTGACTCTTATGACACAATAGCATTCATTATGATCATGTCCCTTCTCTAGATAACTTGGTCTATGCCATTCATTAAAATCTATCAAATAATTCTGAACTATCAGAGTTCAAAGGTTGGATAGAGGAATGAAAAGTTTCGTCGACCTTTTCATATCAGATATTTTTGAGGTTGCATGGAATTTCTCATCAAGTTTCAGAATATATTTAGAGACACCATTAATCATTCTATTACGACACAGACAGAGCTTGCAACACTTTTAAAATGATTCAAACTGGAAAGGTCAAAAATAAATGCACCATTTTCTCTCATAATATAAACATGAACAACTTATCAATGCAAAGACGATTTTATCTCTTTTATCTAAAATGAAAAAAAATAAATTATTAACCTTTACAGTTTATTAAATTTATTTTCTGGGGAATTTTATTTCGAGTGCTTTGGTATCAAGTGAAATATTTTCCCCACTTGAAGATTTGAGTACCTTTGCTATTAAGAAATGTATATTTCTTTTAAATATAAGTAATTGTAAGAATTGAGTTTTTGATCAATACTTTGTGGAAAAAATATAGTAGTAATTTACATAAGTTTAGATAAAAAAAAATAAATATACCGCAACTTCTCTTTTCTTAATTAGAAACCTGAGGGGAAATTTAAGAAAAAAATATTTGAACAAAGAGCCAATATCAAGGAACCCAGCTTCGAGATCCTTTTGTACTTTTGAAAAACTTTCAAAAAGTCACCTCATTAAAAAACGGCCGAAATTCATTAGTGTTGTACAGGGAAAGGAACAGGATGAAGACTTTAAAAAAAGAAACAAGAGGAAAAATTAATAAAAAAAAAAGAAACTTTCTTTCGAGGAAGCAACGATTGAAAAAAAAAGAAACAATAAAAATACACACAAATAAGGAATTCAATTATTTTCGAATTTTCTGCTGTTCGAACACTCGAAAAACGGGCATGCACTGAAATTGTTGCCAGAACCTGTAAAATCAATGGTACTAACTTTTTAAAAAAATTCGATAATGAAAGGCATGTGACCAAACGAAGATTTAAAGACTGTTTTTTATTGGATATATACGAAAAAACACTGCATATCCCTACATTGCAAACTGAGTTAAGTCTTCTTCAGCTTGGGAGGATTTTTTATTCAGATATAATTATGAAAGTGAAAATCACTTTCAACTGCATTTCATTTTATTCAAAATGTATTCATTGCTTTTGAGGAAAGTATATAATGAAATTTTTCAATAAACAAGTATTCTTTCATCTTTATAATATTATTTTTTTAAAAGAAAAATTATGAGCATAAACTATTTCAGATATTTCTCATGCAAGCAAAAAAGAAGAATTTAGTTGACAATTTATAACCCTTATGTTCAGAATTAAAAAAATTTTGATAGTCATACTAGTGACAAGAACAGCTAAAGATGAATGTATTTAGAGGACTATAAAAACGGATTAATGTTACATATGACACTTGGTGAACTCAAGCCCACAAATCAAGGATTGTGCGGATGAAGTCGGAAAGAACATATTCTGTTCGTGCAAAGAGCCCTCATACAATTACTAAGTACGACTTTGGCTCATAGATGGCGGCACCATTTCTGTCTCTTAATTTAGAGGAAGGAAACCAGGGAAGGTATTAGTGTGGAATGGGAACATAGAGAGCATATTTTAGGTGTCCCAATCGCAATTACTGAACACGTCAGATCTTTGGATAAGCCGGGATTCAAACTCACCACCTTCTGATAATCATAACGACGACCTAACCAGCCAAGTCACCACGGCCAGAAATAGATTAATAAACAGTGTTTATATTCCGTCATCCTTAAGATTACTTCTTTCGAAATCCTAGTTTTAAGAAGTCCTAATTTTTGGATTTAAACTATTTCAGAAATATATATTTACGCATTTTATTTATCAGGTTTCGACGCATCATCAGATTTGTGCGTTGCTTATGAAATACCCCATCACAAGAGGATCCCAGAACCTCTCCTCAATCAGACCGGGAAAAGGAATGTGAAAACTGGTCAAAGTTTCTAGTTGATTAGTTTTGTCCGGGCGTTGATGATTGGTGTGATCAGTTAATACACCCCGTAGCATAATTAAAAAACAAGCATTATCCAAGCAAATACTTTATTATGTATTTCTTGTTTTGCTCATTTAGAATAACTGGTTTAAATAATCAATTACCTATTTAGAACCCCTTTACAAATACCTATTAAGTAAAACTAAATTACATATGCGCAAATAGTAATAGGAACTACTTTGATATACCCCCCCAAATCGGAAATTTGGCGACTTTTTCTTCCCTCACCAACCATAATACCTGTTTTGGCGCCTTTTTTACTCGCCAAGACGGATTCTCGCTAAATACAAATAATTAATACATAAAAAACTTTTTTAAAAAAAATCAAAAAATGGTACAAAATACAAGAAAATACCAAATTTGGCAACAGCAAAAACCTAAAAGCTGAAAAAATCTAAATTGGTAACACCAAAATAAGAAACAGCAACCCTAAAAAGTCCATAGGGAGTGCCAGATTTGGCGCTTAATTTTTGGGGGGGTATATCAAAGTTGTTCCTAGTAATAGAAAGGAAACAAGCCAACCAAGCTTCTTACAATGAAATAAACAGATTTTCATTATAAAAAATTATATAATATACTAAAGTATTTTCTAAGAATACATATTTAATTGAACTTACAACAATCATCACTAAATCAAATATCGCAGAATTTAAGCTAACAACTAAACATATTGTTTTATTTGTTTCAAACTTATAGATGTTGCTACTTATTTTACAATACAGTAGCCACATGCTTATTTTTTGGGATTTCAAATCTCTTTGCTTTAATAAACAATTGTTATCTCAAAAATCTAACAATATATTTTACTTTTATTTCTTTAATACAAACAAAGTCAATAACATTATAGTACATGTTTCTTATATCAAAGTTATTTCAGAGGTTGTAATAAAAACATTTTATAAATACTTCAACCGTATTTTTGATTACTTTCTGTTCATCTGATATTGAAAGAAAAAGCGTTTTCCAGTGTTATTGGATACCTTGTATCTTCTATTCGTGTTGCCAGAGATTTATATTATGCAAGTCTTATATATTTTTTTCCTTCTTGTAATTCTTTATTTTTGTTTATAAATATCTTCAATCCAAAGTTCATTCTTCGCTAAAAGTTCTTTTAACTGAATCAAGAAATAGAAGGTAAACATTGTATACCTTTATAAATATTGACAGAATAAACAACATTACATTTAAAAGAAATCAAATAAGGTTTTGAATCGAAGAAAGAATCTTTAGTACATATGTACATACATGTATTTTATTATGCTTTCCAGATTCGTGAAATGTGAGTATTTATAGGAAAAAATAAAATTATTTTTAACTTGGGTATTTCAAGAGAGAAGTAGAATTTGCTTAAAAACTTCAGACATGATTTGGGATTCCTACTGATTTAAAAATGAAAGAAAAATAGTCTTTAATATTTGAATATCAATATTTCAGAAAGCATATTGACTAGTGAAATAAATGTAAACAACCAAAATCCTTTCATGCCATTTCAGTTTTCTTAAAGGAGGAAAATAATCTTTTTACTTAAAATTTTAGACACAGGTACCGTAAAATTCGTCATGCTAATTTTTTAATTTTTTTGGCGATGAAAAAATGAAGCCAAAATGTCCTAATTGTGATGTTATAAATTCCTGAAAAAGCTTATACATCTCAATAATACATTTAAATTTGATAAATAAACAGCGTAAAAATATATATTTTTGAAATATTAAGATTTAAAATAAAGAAATCATAAAAATATTATTTACATGAATATGGAACAAAATGTTTTAAATTTTTTCCCGATAACTTAACGCTAGGGTTGTTAAAATAGAATTTAAACATAATTCTTATTAGTCTGCATTTGTATTACGTCATAAGAACTTGGTTGCCATATAAATAAGGAAATCCGCCAAAAATATCTCAAACTAAAAATTGACATGATGAATTATTTGGCATCTGTAGCGAACTTTAGACTTTGTGAATTTTGATAATGAATTTTTGATAGGACTTTATTCCAACCACCAATAAAATAACTGAAATATTGAATTGCTCATTTTTTTAAGGTTCTATGCCTACATTCACGTTAGCACATGTACTAAACACAAGTTATATTTTTGAGTTTAAAATTCGTACTATTATTTTCTCTCTATTAAGATATCGAATTTTCGGTGAAAATACGCTTTAGGTCCCCTCCTTTGCCAACTTGGCGAAAGTGTGCTGTGGGTCCCGTACTTGGCGGGTTTTCAAAAGAGCTGTTACCATGGCGATAATGGAATACGATTTTTAACGGTTTTAAACTAATTAGCAACCAATGAAAATAACCGATTTTTCAAACTGAAACTAATTAACGACCAATGAAAATGCTAAAAGAAAAAACCAATTAATGAACATGCGTGAAAAAGTGCAAATTATTTCTTCCGGAGGTTGCCATAAAGAGGTCATTAGGTATAAAAACGTCCGGTTTACCACGCTTGGTGCATTTATAGCCAGAGTAGGGGACCTAAAGCGCAGATTAATGGAATTTTCTTTTAATTACCTGATTCTAGTTCTCCCTAATTATGAAATGAAATAAAGCGGTAACAAAGATTTTGTAACAAATTAATCAACACTGCACAGAATACACAACTTTAAGTCACTTTAATGTCCCCCTCAGAAAGTATGTCTGTCCTTTCAGAAAGTATTTTTGATAGTGGGCCATATTTACGTGTCACAATACGAGAAACCCGGAGAAATCCTAAATACCCACTCTGATGGTTAAAACAGAAGCACAATATCCATCCAGCATTTTCGGTTCACCGTAGTAGGATATCTACAGCGCAAAAGGTATCTGGGCTTGATACGAGCCACTATTGAACTAAAGGAGATACACCTAAGTCTGTTTTTACACGGTCTTTTTGTACACGGTTTTGATATAACACGGTTTGAAAATTGAATATTTTTAATTTTTTACACGATTTTATTCCATTTAGCACGATTTGAAATTTTATGTACTTAAATTTTTTTGTCAAATTTAATTTTTGCGAAGTATGTTCATATCACAAAAAAGTATTTATGAAAGAAAAAAGTCTGAAACCATCGATAGTATCGATAGTTTGCGAACACTAGCTTAAAGATTTAAGTGAATTCCCCTTTAGCGCGTACAAACAAGTAGGGGAATTCCCTTTATGTGCTTACAATAAAATTTACTGGTCAGAGCAATTGAAACGTGTTAATATTTTGTGAACTGTCAATGCAATAAGACGTGTTTGGTAAAGAAATTTTTTGCAGGCAAATTTGATTTTCCATTAAATTTAATTTTAACGCATTAAGATAAAAGGTAAGCCAAAAAATATTTTGTATTTATTCAGTTATTTATGTTTTTTAATTTTGTTAAATATTTTATGTATCCCTAAAAGGAAATGTCAGATATAAAACTAAAACGGAAGGCAATTTCTTTGGAAACCAAGATTAAAATTTTAGATCGCCTTCGAAATGGAGAAGGCTCAACTGCTCTTGGTACATTTAATTTATATTACTTTTAAGATTAGAGTGCATATCTTTTTTATCATTAATTACTATGCTTGTGAAAATAAGCATTATATATTTGATTTAATAAAATAAACATGAATTCTTGTTCTTAAAAATTCTTGTTTTTCACTAATTTTAATAGGTTTTAGAGATTAGGAACAAATCACCCATTTTTGTATAAGATCAATGTCTTTTTTTACACGTTTTTTTTTTTTACACGGCTTCTTCTGGAACCAATCTACCGTGTAAAAACAGACTTAGGTGTATACTGCGTTTCTGCTTTTTGCATGAAATTTTCCCTGATAGGATATTTTTACTATAAAATGTTTAAAATAATGAAAAGCATTAAAATAAATCGTCTTGTACAATATATTTTACATAAAATCACTTAAAGCTTACTAATTTAAAATAACTCATAAGTAAATCGGTTATTTAATGAAAAATTCAATTTCATTTATTGCTTATGTACAACTGCTCAAAATCATCGCTGCGCCAATTTTCTTTTCGATTCTTCTGCTTTGTTTAATTTCAGATTAACTCCACGAATGAAAATCAAATAATAACTTAATAACAATTTTATGCGCCGAGTGGTGCAAAGCAGTAATCCTAGCGCCCAATTCAAAAGACATGTTTTATGATAATTACTGCTTCAACACAAGTTTGTCTTCGACTCATAACCCTTTCGTGTCTTACTTAAATCAGAGCTACGTTAAGAGGATTATTAAGACCCGGAAGCACGTCACAGCACTCAACCCCATTTTCGAAATCCAAACAAATCCCGGAAAATTCTTCACTGCAAAACGAAAGTCAAAGTTAATGAACGGAAAATATGGCCAGGAACGGAAAATTCCCAGCTAAGCCAGGGGAACTCAACCATCAGGGAACATGAGCGAACGACTAAGCCACCCGCCTAAGCCAATTAGTGCGGAGTAAAGATTTAAAGCTCAGAACACCCCCAGTTTCTATTGACTTGAGCTTGTTTTTGTTTACTTTGCCGTCCCGTTTATAAATAAGGGAAACATCTTTGCAAGAAACTCGCCGATGTTCCCTCCATATTGATTTACAGACAGAAAGATGTACCAGAGTCTATTGTGCGTTGCAGAATTGTGTTTCAGTTCTTTATTTTGATGTTCCTGATGAGTCATCTTAATTGTTTGATGTTCTCTTGTTTGATTTAGCGTTTTAACCGGCATCACTCCAGGCACGTAAAATTAATCCGATTTTTATTTGAGGAACATCTTACAGTTAGTATTCGATTTAGAATGTTTTATATAATGAATGTTTCAAAAATGTGGATTAAATAAAATATAACTAAACACCTTGCAAATAAATTAGGCAAAAAAATAGACTATTTTGCTTGTGAGAGATTAAATTTGGTATTATCTTTTTAATCGCTAAAGCTATGTTTTCTGTGATCAAACATATGGTACATCAGTTAGAGCAGTCCTTAAGTTATCAACAATTTGGTTTGGCGATAAAATTTGCACATCAATTCAAATTATATATATTATATATTTTGTAACCAACAATAAAATTTTTTATTTAAAAAGAATTAAATTGTTCTATTGGAAGAAATCAGCTTTTATTGCCATCTATTGGCAACTAGTTAATGTTTGTTAGAAAAATGATTGAAAAATTCCAAAAATAAATTAACAAATGTATTGCCTACTTAATATGAGAACCATTTAATGTTGAATTATTTGCTTATCAATTGTTCATACAGATTTTATGGCAAGATTGACAGATGGTAATCAATGGATTATAAATTATAGATATTCTAAAGCTATCTTTGCTTACCATTACTACAGATTTACTGATTCATTTTATTATTACATTATACGTGGATTCCATAATACACGAAAAGTATTGCAAACTTTATATCAAAGAAAAATACTTACATTCATACCATTTCTATGCAATATTACACATATTTGTTTATATTGGTTATATTCTAAAATATCCACTATCGATACAAAATGACTTCCAATCAAATGCCTATAATTTTTCAACATTTATTTTCAACAATTAAAATCATTAATTTCTTTCATATTGTATACTTATTAAGTTTATTGAATTTTAGAATTCATCACATTAATAAAAAGTATACGAAAAGACTTAAATGAATTGAATCAATGTATGCACGAATTGTAATCAATTTTGCGCTTGTTAAACTTCTGTGTTCAATTGAGTTTGCTTCATAGGACCTAAAATATTTTACTAGTACAATACCCTTTTTCTTAGGTATAGCTGGACTATTTTACATTTGGAGACCTATGATAAAATAAGCCAAACGAGGCAGGAAAGTTTTCTTCAAGGGAGAGAAAAAAAAGTACATTAAAGGCAGCTGCTTTTCCATGCACTTTTTCCGAAAGCTACATTGAAAAAGGAATGAGGATTTTTTGTTACCATTCCCCTCACGTTAGAGTCCCCTCTTTTAGATATTCTCACAAGAGTTTGGCGATATGGAGAGAGAATACCAAAGTGGGTCCATGTAAATTAAAAGTTCCATTTTTTTCTCTTTCCACCCTCCCGGTAGAAAAAAAAATGCTCCACATATGTTTACGGTGCCCCCAGCGATAATGAAGAACACATTAACCTCTGGTGCACCGAGCATAGAATTTTAAGGAGATTCCATTAGCTGTTACACGATCTGCAATGTGTGCGACCACGTGGTGAAATACAAACCTGGGGTTTCCGAGGTAACACGGAATTTGGCGTGGGTTTTACGTGAATATATTTTACTACAGGAGGAGTAAATTGCTGAGAACAACAAAGGGAGTCATATTTTTTAATGGACTTTCCATTAATTCTTACTGACTTGGTTTCCTTTTTCTTGTGACGCGAAGTTAAAAAAAAATATGAAAAGAAGACCATTAATAATATTTTTTTCTCTCAGAATGCGGTGTTCGGAGAATATATTAACATAAAAATTCTAAAACATATCCACTCCCTCAATCTCTTCATCTTTAGAACAATACTTTATATAATGATGTGTGCTCTAAGAATCTTTAGAATAGTATTGTTTTAACAGCAGAGATAAAATTTGCTATAGGATACAGATGTTAACGGAAAAGGTAAAAGAATAAGAATAGCAACTTACATAAGCAAACGTTCGAAAGCTCGTACACATGATGCTGTTAGATTTGATTGATTTCGGTTCTGTAAATATATATCAAAGAAAAATTATAAAAATTCAATTTACGCTTTATTTTTTCACATAGAATATTTTGTTCTTGAGTGAAAATAAATTTCATAAAGGGAGCTTTCTAATATTGCCAATCTCCGAGGCAGTAATGGATATATTATTTAAAATATGTGTTATATTATATTAATGTGTGATATGATATAATATGTGATACAATGACCACTATGGCCTGGCTGGGAAAGATATTGTTCTCGCACACGGAAGGTAGCGAGTTTTATCCAGCTGAAGGTCCATAATGTTCGCTAGTGGGAGCGGGTCACATGAAATAAACCTTGGTCACAATACCTTGCGAAAGAAATTATACCTTTTGACATATCTGAGGATCTTAATGCTTAGTCCCTGATTTTAAATGAAAAGGACCCACCCATATTCGGGGTTAAGGGGACTCACCTAGTGGATACCCCCAAGAAAACAGTAGTCATGATATTTGAAATAAATAAATCTATGTTATACTGACATTAGATATCAATATGAATGTGTGCTATTGCTTTTTTTTATTTTATCAAACCACGCAACCATTCTTTGCTAAAGAAAAGTGGCACTATTCTACTTCGATTTGTAGATGTGACTCTCTGATCCTTTAGGGACATGCAGATAAAATGCTTGTTTTCTTGGTTGTTTCATATGAATTTAATCAATTAGTTCCATGCCTTGCTGGTTGTTGTGAGATTTCGATTCATGGTAACAATACTGACGTAGCGGTAAACTATAAATCCCTTTAGGCTACAATTTGATTTAGATTAGATTAGAGCCAGATGCTAGCCAGTGGGCATATTTTCTTCCTATCTGAACTGCTGACATTTGAACAATCTTGACTGAAAACAATGTTGAAATGCAACTTTTGAATGAGAAACCTGTTGAATCTGTACACATTGCAACTGCCGTTTCTGACATTTGCTCTGCATTAACGATATGGTATTACTAAATCTAACTATTTAAATGTTTTGTCATGTAAATTTCATGTACATGATCATTCACCTTCCTGATGTAATAAGCATATGGCACTGTATTGTAAAATAAGTAGCAACATCTATAAATTTGAAACAAATAAATCAAATTATGTTTAGTTGTTAGCTTAAATCTTACAATATTTGGTTTGGGATGATAATTGATATAATTTGAGTTAAATATATATTCTCATAAAATATTTTACAATATTTTATATAATTTTTTTATAATGTAAGTCTATTTATTTCATTGTAGAAGCTTGGTATGCTTGTTTTCTTTTGTTTACTATTATAATATAAGTAATTTGGTTATTCTAAAAGGGAACATATATTAGGTTGGGGAAAAAGAAATCCATTATTTTAACGTGAACTTTATGTAACTTCTTTTGGATTCACTTTGTAAAAAGGTTTAAAACAGTTTTCATGTAGATTTTTAGGTCTTGCGCGTTACGACTGCTGACATGCGGTTAACTTCCATCATTTTTGATATTTTATAGACATTTTCGACGATGCTGTATCCACATGCGAGGTGCATCTCTAACATCAAAAATACCCGAGCGGAATCGACGAAACAAAAATTGTACGTAACTGGTTGTTACAGTATTATATAGGACGATAAACACCTTTCACAATTTTAGCCACCCGGCTATCTTTTTCGCCGTTTCAAGAGAAAACCGAAAATCTATCGAATTTTCTGTTTGTTGTCTTTCATTTTTAAAACCTTGTACTCGTAACTGAATGAATCAAACAAAAAACCGCAAGAGGATATTTTAGTGTCGAATGTCACCTTTCCAACGAGCATAAATCTGAAATTGTTTGATAGATACCTCACGAGATATCGATCACTACAGACGTCTACCGAAAAAATAATGGATAACTTTTTCCCCAAACTAATATAAATGAGTTCTAAACAGGTACTTGATTATTTTTACCTGTTATTCTTAGTGGGTAAAAGAACAAGTATTTAATAACATATCTAGAAATGACATCTTCACCACCGTCATTGGGTTCCTGTAGGGCCTTAACCTCCTTAAAGATTTTTGTTACTCCGTATTACTAATTTCTTACAGTTTCAAGTCAAAAGTTCATCATAATATCCTCAAGTTCTTGTCAACTTGATCTCCCCATCCATTTCTCGGTCTTCCTCTCGAGTAATACTCTTTACGATAAGAGATCTCCAAATTTTTTGCTTACCTCCATTTTCCCAAGATGATTTAACCATTGAACTTTCTTCTAATCTCTGTATAAAAATACCTTGTAGCAATTTTAAATTTCTTTATGCACTTATTATAGTTTTAAAATTATTATATGTGCATAAAGATGTAATAATTGTAAAAAAACATTTCTGAAAAATTAGGAATTTAAGAAGATATTTTATTCATATTATTCATTTTCATTAAATTCTAATAATAATTCTTACATTTGATTTGAAATATATGTTGATTCAATTCTAAATTAAGTGTTTCATTGAATATTTATTAAATTTGTATCATTTATTGATTTTTAATTTGAATCATTGATCTTTAAATCTTTAAATTTCAATATAGATATGAATAAAGATAGTAAAGTAGATCCTTATTCCAAATTCTCATAAATATGTAACCAATTCAACATATGAAAAATGGAATATTTATTATAGCTCATAGAGGAAAAACTTACGCTGATGTATTTTAAATCTTATATTACAGTCGTCATGTTATTAAAAAGTAATTTTGTTATTCATCTGTGAACAGAATGGTGATTACAGCTAAATATTCAGATCATGAAATCACAATGTCATTAAAATCTTAATTGATCAGCTCTTCTTCTAGGAATAGATCAAACGAAGCTTCAACAAAGTACAGTTCAAAAATTCAGATAATAAAATCAACATTAAAATCTTAATAGATCAGCCCTTCTTCGAGAAAAAGTTCAAAGTAAATTCAAGCAAAGTACTTTTACGGTTAAGATATTATAAATCAACTTTTAATCATCCTTTTGTATGAAGCAATAACTAATTGCAATGTGCCTTTATAACATTAAATTGTAATCATATATAGTTACACAAACTCTCTCT
>JAPDSC010113434.1:93208-106951 GCA_026290005.1 Latrodectus geometricus
TGTGTGTGTGTGTGTGTGTGTGTGTGTGTGTGTGTGTGTATAAACCTGAGCTGACTATCTTTAGATGATCAAAAACCAAACCCGTTGCCATCCGAATATGAGTAATAAAATATTCAATGATATGTTTTCATTTCTTTTATTAATTATATGGTGAAAAGAGAAATTGATTAAAAAAAACTTTAAATAATAAAGCTACATTTTAAAAGAAGCAAAGATTAATTGCGCTTAACTATTAAAAATAAATTCGTAGTTACTTTTCAAAAAATTATTTTTCTCAATTCATTTCACTTCGTTCTTTAACATTAATTTGCTTGACATATAATTTTTATTCCGATAATAGTTTTTAAGTTTTTAATATATTTCCGTACGATAATACTTTTTTTTAATTAATACTCATCGAAATAGTGAATTATAATTACAACTAAATCTTTTGTCAGCAGATTTCAATTAAAAAGTAATATCTTTCATTTATGATCTGACAGTATTTTAATTATTTCTGTCGTTGGTTCTTAATATTCTATTCATTATTATCAAGAAATAGTTCTGTCAAAGTAACGATGAAAAGAAATTTTAATTTTTAATTTGACGTCAAAATTTCCATTAAACATGTTTTTATGGATGAGTAAAATTGTGCCATGTTATTAAAAACGTAAAATTTTAATAAAAACGTGAAAATAATTACATGAAAAATTATTCAGCATCATATAAATATTTTTTTTCTCTTGTAATTTTAAATTAAATGAGCTTGTTTCGTTGATAGAATTTTGATATACTATATACAATAATATAATGGGAACTTAATGTTTATAATATAATCATTAGAATATTTTTTTAAAAATAGCTATCAGAGCTTCAATATTTAAAAATACTTTTAATTCGCTGATTAAAAATCCCTATTCTACAATAAATATTTAAAATTTTATTCAAAATTATGACAAGTAATTTTACAATAATACTTTGAAATTTTTCCAAAAACAAACATGCAACTTTATATTAAAAAAAAAGGAATATAACTCTCAGAAAACGCATTATAATTTATTAATTACTCTTGTACATATATCTTTACTTTTAAGCTTAATTAAAGATTGGAAATTTTCTTTTAGTTTTCGTTTAACTCTAATACATTTTTTTGTTGTCACCTTTTATTAAAACTTCTGATTTTAAAGAGGTTCTTCATTATAACTTATATCCATTCAGAAGTGAAAATCGAACCTACCCACTGCCAAATTTAATACTGGTTATCTAATTTTATTACTATCAATTCGACATATGCATGAAGAATACTACAGGGTTTCTATATAAAATAGCAAAATCTGTTAGCATCAATATGTACTATTTTTGAAAGAGATTTCCACGAAGAAAAACTGTTTCCTTTCTAGAAGTTGCGAAATATAAATGAATTTTTTCACAAAATTTAATTTTCTTAATATATAATTAAACCAAACCTTAAAAGTATTCAGGATAGGCCTTATCAATATCTCATTGATTTGAATTTCGATTAAAGAACCAAATCAACAAATTCTCCTAAAAGTCTGAGTATCTATTTATTTTTAACTATTCACTAGAAATCCTAGCTTTATAATAACTGATTTAAGTTTACATGTACACTTCAGTGGATCTCTGTCCACGTGGGCATTGAGGGAAATGACTGTTCTGGCATCCTTGCTAAGGAAGTTCGAGATTTGGATCCGTCTCTCAACATCCCTTCTGAAGATGCGAACATGGTTGCCAAAAGCAGACTTTTTAATCAGCATTTTAGAAAGCCTTTCATCCCAGAACTAAATTGCTCTAGAAACCTGTCATATATTATAGCAAGACTTCGTGTTAGCCATTTTTGGAGGTGTGAATATATCTTCATATGACAACTCAAGATCTTACCTTTTCTGCAGAAACTATCCTCAAACTAAACTATCCCCAGACGACATCTTCGACTACCAACCCATTATTGCCTATCTTCCTCGACTTGGAAAACCACCACAGGACATCCTTTATAGCCACCAGGCACCAGAATTGGCGGCCCTTGTTGTCAATGCCTTTCGCTCTATATAATCATCCCTAACTTGGACACGACAACAACAAAGTTTACTTAATCAACCAATAGAATTAATTATAGTTAGATGATATTGGCTATAAATTAATTAATTTCACATATATAAGAATTTAACAAATATTAATTCTTTTTTTAAGATCTATTTAAAGGATTTTAATCAACTGTTAATCCGATTAGTGTTGAGTTTGCTAATACCATTATATTATAACTCGATGAAAAATGTGGTACCTTCAAGAAATGCATCACTATTACGCCATACATTTACTGACAAAATCATGACTTTATCAACAAATTTTAATATTAATCAGAAACTATTTACATGGAGAAAAACGTTATGACGTTATACTAATTACCACTGGAATTAAAAAACCAAACCGATATTTAATTGCAGGTGAAAATACAAGCAATTCTATTGGATAAGGATCTATCCGAAACTTACGAATCAGATGAGTTCGAACATTTAGAAAGTTAATTAACCAATCATAAGAAGTCTTGGCACACCTAAGACTTGGCACACCTAAGACTTATTTATTCTTTATTTTCCGAATTTCTTTAAAAATTACTTTATTTAGAAATTTCTAAAGAATCAGTGGTATTACTTCAAATTTCTGGGGTATTAAAATATTCATCATTACAAATTGTCAAAACTTTTAACATTAGAAACGAGAGATTAATAAGAATTAGTCATTTGATATCCATAAGTTCCGATAGCGGATAAATTTTTAAATGATATTTAACCATTCAATAGTGTAATCTGAGATCTATGCGTTCTAATTATTTTAAATGCACTTAAATTAACAAATCGTTGAGAGCTAAATTAAGACTGTTAAAGTGCACTTAATCGAATGTAAGTGATATCCAAAACATGGTAAAAGCGTCTCGTTATTCTTACATATTAAATTTGAAATAAAAAAAATGTAAAAGTTATAAAAAACATTCAAATCATCCTTGCCGATTTAAATTAACTATAAAGTGTGTGTTATGATTTATTTATTGCTTGCATAAACGATCAAATATTAATATTGAATGTGCTTTACATGCTACATGAAATAAACTTATCTTTACCGAATGATTAATAAGTATTTATTTTTTAATAGCGGTATCAAGAGACAAATCTCCTATAACATATAAAATAACCTATCCCACTTAGATATTGGCCAACATTTCCAACTGCTCAGTAAAGAGCTCATCCCACTGACACATTGACTTGTTTTGGATGGGTGTACAAAATTGTACATTCAACATTATGGGTGAAAACGATTATTTGCTTACTTAACAGACCAATTATAAGTAAAATAAAGTGACGTACACATGATCTCGCCACCCACTCTGCCTAGTGGTTAGCTTGCCTGACTGCGGATAGGGAGATCTGGGTTCGAATCCCGGCTCGCGCATGGATGTACTTTCTTTTTCTCTCTACTCTGTCTTTGTTCTTTCCTTGTATGAATGGAGTATGAATAGTTGCCTACTCTATAAATGGGTATCTATGGCATGGGTGTTCAGAGGTGAAGTCAGTCTTCTGCCCTTGTGGTTCCTCACCAAAAAAGAAGCTACATACTACCCTATGCCAGATCTTCTGTGGACCTGGTATGGGCTTTCCTGCACCAGGGGGATAAGCAACAACAACACATGATCTCAACTGTAACGAAAGAAACAACCACTTTATGGTTAAAAAGGAGAAATGAGAAAGACAACTTTTCAGATAATTTTATATATTATGACATTAGAACTATTTAAGAATAATTTTGGAATTTGAAAAAAATCAAAATTCTTTACATTTTCAATGAAATACTGGATGCTGTGTTTCTATTAATAGTCTCATTTAAACTTCGATCACAATAGAATTTCTAGAAATCTTATTTAATTATTTGAAATTTAGTTATATTAATTATAATAAGACAGTTGTTTATTCCATATATTAAAATAATAATCATTAGTAATAAATTCACTTGATCTTTTTTGTTTTGCTTTATTTTTTAAAAGAAACCCACTGTGTTTCTTTGTTTTTGAGGATGTGATCATTTACGTTTTAAGCCAATCCTTTTTTCATGAGTTCACTGATCCAGATCCTCCTACTGATCGAAAGACAATGTATGATGTATTGCTATGATACGTAAAACTCCATTAGGAATTTCCCTACATAGGGAAAAAAAACATCGTCAAACCTTTTTGCAACATACCCGTAAAACGGTATATGTACGATTCCACCGAGACGTCATCAATAATAGTTACATCGCTTTTTATAGTCCCCACCCCCAACTTTTCAGATCGTAAGCACTACTACGACTACTACTACTATTACTACTACAACTACCATTTTTTTCTTGTTTTTAGGTAAGAGCGATGAGAAACGAAGTACTAAAATATCGTCTGAAAATAAGACGGGGTAAAAAAAAATCCCTTTTCTTTCATCTCTCTAGGGACAGAGAGTTTCATTAATCATCCCTTTTGACAACAGCAGAATTAAGAAGAAATCCCAATTTTTTTTATCTCCCTTTTATACATCATTTTTTATTGCACTTTCAAAATTTTATACTCGAATGACCGTTTTTGTCTTGAGCTTTATGCACCACCCCCTCCACCCTAAGACGTAGGCGTCTCCCATGACGGGACACCTAATATGACACGGAACGCTTAATGAGTTTCAGAACGACGTGGCATATGTAAACCTAATGTACATTCCACTCTTTTTTTTTCTTCTCTCTATCATTTGTGCGAGTTGGGCTTTCGAGAAATTTTTTCTGTTATTAATGAAGGAAGCATACCAAGCAATCTGAACAAGGATGAGACAAAAGATTTTTATCGGGGGAGTTGTGGAGAAGAACTTTATTTAAGGGGCGTTTTCATTGTAGCAATATATTAAGTATCAATGTAACTAGAGTGGCTTAACCTCCTTTTGTACTAGGGAACAATCTTACCAGTCTCGAGAATTAATAGTCCTGGTGCGTTTTTGGTAAAGGTGGGCTATAGGGGAAACATTAATTAAGGACTGCACTTGAATACTAAAATTCCCCTTTAATTTCGAACAAAAGATAAGTTTGAGGGGAAAAAAAAAGAAAAGCCACTTTAAATTATGACTCGCCGTTCCTGGAAAAGAAATGTGATTAATTACATGTTAACAAAATTAAATAGGCTTAAGAGACATGTTTGTTTAAATAATATGTGTTTAGCTTATTATGAGTTTATATTTTCCTAATATATGCGTTTCCTGTACAGAATGTCAAAAAAATGTCTGGCATATTTCGATGTTTAATAATTCAAAATATAATGAAGATATAAGTAATCTTATATAAGAGTTTATAATATTAGTTATTCAGAGAATAATTAGTATACTTTTTTACTATTTAAGTATGTCTATATATAATTTTTTCTCGTTTAAAAATATTTTATTTTGTAAATATTGTCTTCTATTATTAATGGCAGAAATTTTATTTTCTAGCTTGAATATCTGGTACTTATAATAGCTTACACTATTGATCACTTTGCAGAAAAGTAGATTTTTATGGCCCTCATTTTAATCGAAATACTATAAGTTCTAAACATTTTCGCGTTGCCATTGAATGAAATGAGAATAAGCATACTAATTAGTGTATGACATGGTTCAGACACCGGTGAGTCGAGTGTGTGAATATCAGTCGTTATGAAAGCAGGTCAACCACGCGCATTCTTCAATCGTAACTAGTACATATAACTAAAGGGTCTGCAGACACACAATAGTTTTACTCTTTATTTGTACATAACGTTTTCTTGTCATATTTTACTATACTTTTTAATTTTCCTGTGATCAAGATCAAGATAAATAAAAGAAGAAACTATACAATTTAATACCAATTTGACAAAATCAAGAAAAACAGTACAATATAATACAAATATAAATAGGGAAAAATAATAGGAATCACATCTTCATCAGGAGAGAGATGGTCAACTATGCAAATGCGACACTCTTTTCTGTCGAACGTGAAAAACAAAGATCTAGAAATATTCGTGTTATTTCCCTGAAGAGTGTCTGTATAAGAAGAAAATACAACTATTTGAAAATTGAAATAAAATGAATCAAAGTAATACATTGTGAAAAATAGGCAAAGCAATACAATGAGAAATATATATGAAATACAGAAGAATATGGTTGCCAAAAGTAATAAGAAAAGTCAGTAGTTAAATTAAGAAAAAGTAGTTTATAATTTATAATGTAGATTAAAAGTTAAAATATAATTAAAGCGAAAGTAGGTGTTTTCGGGATTCTTGTATGAACTTCTGTAGATATAAAAACGACGCATTACTTCAATCTTACAAGCGATCCCCTACTTATTCGTACCTATTTTAAAATAAAATCAATATATTTAAGTTGATTAATTAAGCGATTAACTTGTTTTTTGATAAATTTTAGATTATTACAAATATGGTATATGCGTTTTAAATCATTAAATACTACATTTCTGTAAATTTTTAAAGAAATGTTGGGTTTCTAATATATTAGTTTATTAACTTAAATAAAAAAATTAAATTCACTTGTTTTATCAAAAATATCGATAAATGTAGCTGAATTTTCAATGTTAATGTTTATTGGTAGATATTGTATATATATAGAAATAAATAAATGTCCTTATATATATATATATAAGGCTCATGGAATCTTGAAGGGGAATGAGAGATAACCATCAGACGCGTTTCCCATGAGAAGTTTCAACAATAATAAGAATCTCAGATATCTTATCGAGCTGCTGGCAAGGAAAGAAAGGGGTAAGTTAGCGAAAAGAGGGGAGGGCAGAAGGGGATAAAAGAAAAGAAGTCATCGGGGATGGAGACTCCCTCGTGTGACGAATCAGCTTTTCAATCTTCCGAGAGATCTAGTCAAAGAACAAAAGAGGCGCTCAAAAGACCTGGAAAATGAGATGTTGGGGATCTGCGAACAAAAGAAGGGGGTGAAGGATTGGCTGCAGACCCCTCCCCCCATCAAGATAGAAGTAGGTTAGGGGAAGGGATCAGAATATATCCACCTCTACCGTAACAGTAAGTCTATTTCTTCGTGGGTAGGTAAGTATTCAAAGTAGAAGATATAAAAGGATGAAATGTTGTAAAAATTTCCTTTTTTAACTCTTGATTATGTCGAATTTACGCCAATTATGCAAAATTTTAGGGTGATTTCTTTTTAATTGAAACAAGCATTTTCCTTTTGAAAAATGTGACCTTTACATACACTGGAATGCAATAATATAAGAAGCGTATTATTGTTCGTAATGGGATTTTCTATAGATATTACATTTTTTGGAGGATTCTATGTTTCATAAATCAAGTAATAATTACTTTTAAAATAGAAAGGACAAAATTTACATTTTAAATATGAAATATGTATCCAGGTAATTCTTTTACAATCCTAAATATTTTAATTTTAAATTGAAAATTTGGAACAGATATTTACACAGCACAGTAAACGTACAATCCAACAGGTATATTTGTGAGGAAAGTTTCATTATATGAAAAGTTAATTCAATTATTTAATAGATTAATTATATATAGAAATTCATTAGAATTTTATGTTTATAATATAAATTTTATGTACAAAGTAACTTATACAATGACATATATAATTGATACTTTTTGTAAGTAAAAAAAAAAGAAAAATATAACTATGCATATTATGTTAGAAATTTTCTGATTTGAACTTTTCATAAAATATATTAACATCGATATAATATTTAAAAATATATTTAATATAAAAATATGGACTAAACAGTTGATTTAAATATTTCATTACTTTTTCTTATACTTATTTTATTAATTAATTTTTTAACAAAATTGATTTATTTTTACTTAATATTTATATTTTTAGGCAAGATGTCCATTCAATATCACATTTCCATTTGAAGCTTGAACAGATGTTGTAAATTGAAAAAATACAAATAACAGTCCAGTACTTTAATAGTCTTAAAAAAAATAAAAAACTAACCGAATAAATTTAATATTGTTAAAAACATTCAATACTGGTAAAAGAATACAAATAAATTCGATTTTTTTCACAATACTTTCAAATATTGAACTAGTTGTGTGAAGAATGCTCTTTATAAAACATTTAACACTTTTCACATCATGATACGTTTCAGATTTTCATATAAATTTATAAATATATAAAATTTAGTTTATAAATATTAAAAGACGAACAATTTAGTTTTTCTCTCTTTAACCATATATCTTATATTTAGTATAAATAATAATTTATGAAATAAAAACTTGTTACAAGAATTATCTTACAGGTAAATAATGGATATTTAAAACTAATTTATATACATAAATAAAGTTGTTACATATTTTGAATTAAACTTTTAGAATTAAAGCACCCAAACATTTTCTTTTGTACTTAATACATGATACGAGCTAGTCCGTTTTTTTTTTTTTTTTTTTTTTTTTTTTTTTTTTTTTTTAAGATTTAATTTCTGGTTGAAATTGTCGAGTATTTAAGGAAGAAAAAGCTTCAAGTTAAATTTATCATACATATAATTAAAAACTAACTTCCAGTTAAAATTTTCAATTAATGAAGATTACATTTCAATATAAAAACTCTCATACAATTACTGTAATTTCTTTTGATTATAACACATTTGGGAAGAGCTAATTTCTAGTCAAAATTCTTGAGTACATATAGAAGAAGTAACTTTAAGTTAAATTTCTCATATTTTTAGTGAAAAACTAACATTCCAGTTAGTAATTTTAAATATAGTGAAATTATTTCTCGTTAAAAATTCTCGTGCATTTACTAAATTATTTATTTTATTAATCCTTTGAAAAAAATGTATCGTACATTTGAAGAGTATTTCAAACAAATATTAGTCATACATACTTTTTCAGAAAAATCATTTAAAAAAATTAAAATTGGAAATGAATGATCTATTAGCATACATTTTTAATTAATTCATCACAAAAGTATAAAATATAATTAAGCAGGAATATTTCTACATGAGAAATGTGCTCGTTCAATAGAGAATATGAAAAAATTCCATTCTAAGAATTCAAAATTTTAAAACACCAAGTTTTTTTTGTTTGAATTGCATAGGGAGTATCTTCCCATATCCAAAAAGAAATCTCTCTCGATAGGAAATAAAACATTTAAATTTCCGTCATTTTTTCCCCTCTGCATTACAAATTTAAATTCTCGCGGAGATTTCCTTCTTTGTTGTCCTTTACCTTCAAAGCAGAAAAAAATTTTCATTTTCCCTCTATCAGCAAGGAATCAACTCAACTCATCTCCTTTTTAGCAGGCTTCGCAAGATTTCTTCGCACCATAGACAGGAATATTGAAATGCGATAGAAAATGTGAGAATATATAGTTTGCTTCATCTAAATGTAAATAGGTTTTATTTTCGTTTGTGTTTCAAAATGCAACTTCTTCGATTTTCGAATTTCAGCCGAGAAAAATTCTATTCCCTATTAAACAGATTTGTATGATACTTAAATCTATTTTCCCCCCCTTTTTTTGGATAAAACTATGTTATCCTGCAAGAATTTCATTCATTTTAGCACCTATTCGATAATAGAAATTAAAGTAATTTCAAATTAAAACATATAATAAAATGCGTAGAAACACTTTTCTAAATAAATACTTGTGTAATAATAAGTTTGATAAGCATTGAAAAATAAATGATGTTATCAAATAGAAAAGAAATTTAATTGAACTTTCTGAATTGTAAAAGGTTCATTTAAAAATTTCTGAGAAGTTTCTTTATTCATAAAAGATAAAATTTAGAAAAGATAATGGATAATTGCATTGGAATGAACAAAAGATACAAAATGGTGCAATGTATAAATGGGGTGAAGTAATTTACAAATCTTAAATAATTATTCGTCAATCACTTACAAAATTATATGAAAGGAAATTTTACACATCTATTAGGCTTATAATCTATCTTTTACGAAGAATAAAAACAAATCATGAAAAAATTTTAATAAAATGGAATTTCATTGATTAAAATAAAATTTAATCGAGTATATGTTTTTAAATATACATTTTCATCATTCAACATATATAATATAGTTTAACAAAGCATTTATAAACACTGGCAAATAATTCCCAAAGACCATGATTTTCTTCAAAGTCTCTTAATGTCTCAAAAATAAATAAATAAATAAATAAAAATTAAAAAACTTTTTTTTAGTTGTTGGATATTATTTCGTAAATATATTTAATGATTTTTTCAATGAAAGATCAACATTTGTAATACATAATCAAAAATATTAATGTCTCGAACATTTTTATTATTCCTGAATAATCTATTGATTGTTAATCTATGGTAACCTTTTGAGAAATAAGTATAAATAGACCTTGAGGAGGTAGAATAACTCTGGGAATCTTCTGTTTGGTCACTGCTTCTAAATTTAAGGGCTACCTTGAAGTTCCTGAATCTGGATCACACGCCCTTTATGGCGGGTTCATGGACTTGAACTTTGTGTCAGTCGATCAAGTGGCCAGAAGAGGATCAGACACCTATTCTGCCCTTCATTAGAAAAAAAATAGGTAAAAATTTACTATACGGTCACTTTTGACAACTTTTTCAAAATTTCGCCAAAAATCTCGCCATTTTGCACAAGCGAGATCTAAAAAAAAACAGAATATTAAAAAATATTGCACGTGAGATAAAAAATGGGTTGCCAGAAAATGTTATTTATCACCAAATAGGGAAAAATACCGCCAAGGGTAACCGTACAGTAAATCTGGCCAAAAACTATAAGCTAATTTCACTTACTTATTTTGAATAATTCACATGTTTTGTGCAAGTAATTTTTACTTTATGAAAGTTTTATTTCATATACCAAATGATTTATTACTATTTAAATAAAGTAAAGACATAAAGAATATATTTAAGAATCAAGGAATTCAGGCAGAAAAAAACATTTTGAAGATCGCTTTCAGTAACTTATAGAAGCGCAGCAGTTGAACGGATCCAAATAACGTATTATTTTAACACATCTTCCTTAAATAGTGGCACGAAATTATTGCAGAGAGAAAATCTTCATTTAATATATTCTCGAATGCTTTATTTCACAAAGAAGCCAAAATAGCTGTAATAAGATACATTTCTCTGCCGTTAGTAGACGCGAGAATTCATTTTTAATCAATTCCCGTGCCTTTAGAACAACACACTTTTAGGAAAGGGGATAAAATTCGAAGGCGTTTATTTTTCTTTTCGATTTTTATTTGCTCTCCTTTTCCGTTTTTAATAAAAGAGAAGGGGGAATTAAATATTTCCGAAGAAAAACCGGAAATAACTCAACAAATACTGACTCAAGATAAACCTGTCAAACGATAGAACAAACTCCCCCAGTTTGTGTATCGAGGGCTTTCTCCTCGCAGTCCCATCCCCCTAACTCCCCCGTGAAGTCATTGCAGATTCCCTGAGAAAATTTTAATTAAAATCTCGAGGCGTTTCCGCCATGCACGCCTAAGGCAGAAACCGAGGCTTTTAATCCATTTGGAGCCATTCACAGCGATGTCGCCAAAAATTTAATATAAAATGCATTCCCTCTCGTGAACTGGTGGTGTTTTATCTACTGCAGCGCCATCTTCCGGGATGATAAGTTACTCATTGGGAAAATCCAAACCTTTAAATGATGGACTAGATTTCTCGCGTTTTTAAGTTTATTTGGTTATTTTATTTATTTATTTATATTTTCCTGAAGTTTTAGTAAACTAAGAATTATTTGTTAAATTTCTTTACAGTAAAATAATTCTTATTTTGGAGGAAATTAAAATATGAATATATATTTGTTATTGCTAATCAATGAGTTCATATATAATTTTCGTTCCAAATCAATATTTTGGATGAACTGCACTTCAAATACTTATAATTGCTCTGGAATTTATTTCCACAAAAGAAATATTATAGAATTATCTTTGTTTAAAATTTTTTGAAGTGCACTTTTTCATTTAATATCGTTCAATTCTTGAAGTCAACTACATCTGGAAAAAAGGTAGAGATATTGGTTCTGCAAACGGATATAGTAAATAATTAAATTTAATGAAAAAATATTAGAAGGCATTTAATTAATCTGAGAAGATACAATTATCTGAAAACTGTATCAAGAAAATTATATATTTTATTTGTATACATATCTAAAACGTGCATAAAAAAATATTCACATTAAAAATGAAATTAATAATATAAGTATCAATACCTAAAATATAAAAGAAAATTAATATTTTCATTCTTCATTATTTTGCTTCATATCCATTGCATATTTCTCTGAGTTTTTAACTATACATGAATGTATGACCAATTATAATTAGATTTCCTAGAGATTTCACTATTTTTTCCTTAACTTCTAAGAATTCAACTTGCTTTAATTTATTATTGACATCAAAAATGTAATTTTCATGTTTATCTCAGATTAATGAAGTTAAAAGTATTTATATATTTGATTTTTAATCCATTATTGTATTTTTTTATTAAAATTATTGTTTTTAATGAAAGCATCTTCATATCTTTTAATTCAAATAATTTAAGTCGTAAGTTTTATTCATTGTTTCCTTTATGAAGTTATTTAGAAATTCAAAAAAAAAAAAAAAAAAAAAAAAAGCTTTTTTTTATTATTTCTTATCGTTTAAAGAGTTCCAATTTCTCTTTTTTATTTTAACCTTTTAATCTCTGAATCAAGTGCTTTTTTCTATTTATAAAATATTCATTGTTTTAATGACACATCTTTGATAAAAATAGAGTTTCACTTATATAAAACAATACAAGGATTAAAAAAAATTTTAAATTATAATATTTATTTAAAGATAATATTTTTTTATGATGTATTTGATACTGGCGAGACAATATGAATTCGTTAATTAGCATTGCTCTTTTAAAATTACTAGCATTGCAAAAAAAAATGTTTTTTAACTGTAATGCTTTCAAAATACTTTAAATAAAATAAATAAATAAAGTATTAAATAAATAATTTCTTTTAACGTAAAAATACAATTTAACTCTTAGTATATTTAAAAAAATGACAAATAAATCCCTATTAATCTGATTAAAGATTGTAATAAATGTTTTATCTCTGAAACAATTTAAAACATTCAGTTTGTAAAATGAGAAATCTTTCTTTTTTTAATCAAAAAAGTGTACCTGATTTTCTTTTTAACTATAAAAAAGGTAAATACTAGAGATTTGTTTAAAAATTTGAGTTATTGTTTTAATTAAATTTAAATATTCAACAGGAATATTTCAAAAATTAATACTGTAATGATAAAAAGTAGTTATCTTCGTTAAGAATATTACATCGGAATATATTTTTAAACTATTTTCTATAGCAATTACACTGTATTTTAAAGTATTTTTGATAGTAAAAAAAAAAGAAAAAGAGAGAGAGAGTTCTAATTTTAAAATAATGGGTTGAATTCAAATAAATTTGTTTTATTTTTATAGGAAATATTTTCTTCCATTAAAAATTAAACGATGAAAAGAAAGTTTATATTAAATTTCCCAAAACTTAATCTCTCTAAACTAAGAGGAATCCTTTTAATGCAAATGTAAGAAAATTTATTCTTGTGTCTTCAAAAAAATTCCTCAAAATCATGCGTCTATATTACGTAATTATTTCAAAGATAAAAATTTTACTAAATATATATATATATATATAAAGTTCTAAATTAATAAGTGTTTTAGTAATTTTATACATATATTTGAGATAAATGTATGCATTTATATATATGTATG